>CM021110.1:374650194-374675528 GCA_007115665.2 Sequoiadendron giganteum
TAGTTGTTCCAATCATGCATGGAACGAAGCTATCTATTGAAGACTGTCCAAAGTCTACTACTGAGATGGAGGGCATGACCAATGTGCCTTATGCAAGTGTTGTTGGCAGTTTGATGTATGCTATGGTCTGCACTAGACCAGACATTGCCCAAAAAGTGGGAGTTCTAAGCTGATTTATGGAAAATCCAGGAAGATCACATTGGGATGCTGTGAAGAGAGTATTCAGGTATTTGAAGGGACTTCAGACTACGCCCTGTGTTACCATGGTAGTTTGGTTGCATCACAGAGGACTCTCAGCATTCATGGTTATGTTGATTCAGATTGGGCAGGGGACATTGACAGCAGGCGATCCACCAGTGGGTACACTTTCATGCTTAATGGTGGAGCAATCAGTTGGATGAGCAAGTGACATGCTATAGTTGCTTTATCCATGATAGAGGCAGAGTACATGGCTACAACTCATACTTATAAGGAAGTTGTTTGGATGAGGCGTTTATGTTCAGACATTGAATTTAATGCTGGACAGATTTCAATCTGTTGTGACAGTCAGAGTGCCATTTGTTTGGCAAAGAATCTGACCTTTCATGCCAGGACCAAGCACATTGATGTGCAATATCACTTCGTGAGGGATATGGTTGAAGATGGCAAAGTCAATCTGGAAAAGGTCGACACCTTGAACAATGTTGTAGATGCTTAGACGAAGCCGGTTAGCACAGACAATTTCAGATGGTGCACAGTATCGATGGGCCTTGGGGCCTATGACAGACAATAATTTTTCAAGTCATGGGGAACCTGGAAGTGTTCGCCAAGTGGGAGCTTGTTGAGAAAATTTGTTTCAACTTCCAACTTGAATCCCCTATTTTAATGACTTGGCAAAATTTTGGCATTTCTGCAATTTACCGCCATACCGCGCCTGACTTATTTCTACCCCTGGCGGTACCACGGTGAAAGCCCTAATGGTTACCTTGCTATCGCTCGCGATCTGTTCCTTGGCCGTGGTGACTGCGATTGGCTTTTGTTCAGCCTGTCTTGTCAGTCACTGCCTTATCGCGAACGGTTAAGTCCATGATTGTGGTGGCCACGGTGAAGCCACCTGCAGTGGCCTTGGCAGTTACCGCCATACCACGGGCGGTGGTTCCACTCACCGTGGTGGTCGCAGTGAGACTTCCTACTGTCAGGTCTGATGGTTACCTCCATACCGCGGGCGATGGTTCCACTCACCATGGTGGCCGTAGTGAGACCGCCTACGGTTGGGTCCGGCGATTACCGCCATACTACGGGCGGTGGTTCCACTCACCGCGGTGGCCGCGGTGAGACTGTCTGCGGTCTAGTCCAATGGTTACCACCATACCACGGGTAGTGGGTCCACTCACCATGGTGGCCACGGTGAGAACACCTGCAATCTGCCAGGATGGCTACCGCCATACCGCGCATAGGCCTTGACAGGGCTGCGGTAGCGTGATAGAGAGGAGGACTGAGCTCGGTGATGACTTACAGTGAGCTCGGTCAAACTCACCGCCCTACCATGAGTCAAACTCGGTAGGGCTGTGGTAGCGCAGTATGAGCTTGGACGAGCTCTGAGCTCGGTTAGCCAAGTTTGACCGGTTGGACCAGAAATTCAAAGAGCAATAGTCGAATGGGATGCAGACACGTGACTTAGTCTCAGAGCGATAATTGGCTCAAGGCCAAAGTCATAACAGCAGTTATTGCAAGTCGTCTCAGGGTGGCGGATAGGACCCGATTTAGGTAAAGAAGTTAATGCCTGAGTGGCTCAATGCAGGGAGATCAAGTGTGTGATTGGATCAGAGATTCATGTACCTGATGTACGGCGATTGGTTGATAACATTGAATGCAATGTATGACTTATGAAGTCAAGTACAGTATTGCAAGAGAGAGTTTTTTCGAACTATATGTTAGAGAATAACATTGTAACAGTGAGTTAGAATGGTATGTGCTACTAAGAGCTGATCAGAGAAGACTGAACATTGTATGTAACTATTTTGTTACCGTAATACAATTGTCTTGAACATGTGTGGTGGTTTTTTTACCTGTAAAGGTTTTCCCACGTATATCTTGTGTCAACTATGAATGCTTAATTTTGTTATCTATTTTACTGGTTGTATTCTTCTCAAGTAAGTTTATAAAGTTTTTAGAACCTATTTA
The DNA here is from genome assembly GCA_007115665.2 of Sequoiadendron giganteum. Classification (NCBI taxonomy): domain Eukaryota; kingdom Viridiplantae; phylum Streptophyta; class Pinopsida; order Cupressales; family Cupressaceae; genus Sequoiadendron; species Sequoiadendron giganteum. The sequence goes on from CM021110.1 coordinate 374,652,358, forward strand.
TGCTCTTCTCCTCTGTTGTATTAGTGTTAAGGGAATGTATTCCAAACTGTTGGGTCATTAGATCCATTCCAATTTTCCCTTCATTTTACTAGAGCCATATATAATTGAAAAAATGGTTATAATGATGACAACAATTATGGATTTCAATCTTTGGTGCAATGGAAGTTCTTATACTGGTTATTTTCCTTCTTCATATGGTTATTTTGTTCTTAATTTTAATTAAATTATAAATCATGCATGAATTAAGATTATTTATTTTTATTCAAATAAAAATTTAGGTTTTGATTATGTTTAAAATTAGTTTATAGAAATTTCATCATTTAATAAATATTATTTTAAGATGATGCATATATCTAATTGTCTCAATTTATGTTTCGATAGAGTTATTATTCATGTATTTATTTTTTTGCAAGGGATAAAAGTTTGTATCTTGTACTTTTGCACCTTTTTTTACATCACTTTATGTGTGATCATAATAAATTTCTGCATGGTGTTCAACTTGATTTATTTAGCACACAAACCAATCTTAATCTTGAACCTATTAACAAAAAATTACCTTATCCATTTCTTTGGTTAGGGCTCACTTTATTTATAGAACTTTTGTTAGCCTAGACTAGGCCACAGATGTTGTCCTATCTTTGAATTGGACCACGTTGCATGACCTAGTTTTCTTGCTTCAAATTTTAAATCTCTCCACTAAAATTAAGATTCCAATAATTTCACTATTATCCCATAGGCTTATCCACCAAAAACCTTAAGTTCAAAATTAGGATCATGTATTTATAAATAGTCCTAGACCATTGCTAATTTTTTTAAACATCTCATTGTAAATCATTTTCACAAGAGCATTGCATCAACATCACAATAGCATTACATCCTTAGACATTATATTAACTACTTGGCATGTTGTGGATATTTCTTAACAATCTAAGGGTTTTGACTACTAGTAAGGAAGTTTTTTGTGTCCCATCTATCCAAACACTAAATCCCACTATTATTCTCAACATAACCTTGTCACAAACAAGTACAAAAGATAAGAGTGTAGAATAGAAAGTTGCATCAACAATAGGTAAATCAACAAAAGAACTAGATTGTGCATAAGGAATTATATCCTAGACCATTTTGGGTGGCACAATCAAGTCCTACATTATCTTAGATCATTGTTTAGATTTGTTATAAGTCAAAAATATTAGATCTAAAATCAGATTTCTAGTTATAATCATCAACCATTGTAGAAGTGTAGAATCTGCATTTATTGATGCATCAAATCAACAAGATCTCATTACACTCTATCCTCTTTATAATTTATTGGTCCCAAAGCATATTAATATAGCTATAAATTTTATTTTATTTTTATAATTTAATTATATTTACATAAATGTAGGGAAATATTGTATTTATCTACATTTTTTATTTCCTTATTTCTCATGTTTTGGCACTACTTATCCTTAATTATTTTTTCAAATTCTAGGTCTCTCCTTATGTGACTCTTATTTCTATTTTTTCAATTTTCAAGCCATGTTAGCATTTTGAATCTAGTGAAATGTTTTGTCAAAAATCTCCTATCTCAATGGCATATTTCATTATTCCCACCTATGATTCTATGTGGATTTGATTAGACATCAAACAAATGTTGGTATGCTTAACAAATTGCAACTCGTAAAAGAAGGATATTCAAGAATTATTTAGTTTATTCATAACCTTCCTTCATCTTATGTGAGATTTAATAATTACTTATCATAGAGCCATATGACATAGACTTCCTTAGACAAATTACTCATGAAATATTGGTGATACTCTCCAAGAATCTAAGAATAGTATTGATTAATATTTTAAGGTGTTTCATGTCAATTTAACTGTCTCAAGGGAAAGGATTTCCTTACATAATTTCATGATTCCCTCATTAGTGTATTGTAAGAGATTTTAGAGGATGATTCAATTATGTTTTCATCCATATGACCATTGGACACCTCTTACTTTCTACCCTAAATTTTGATGCCAAAACATATTGGAACAATCATAAGGTAGTTGGTATTTCTAGTCAAGCATGTATTTGAGTCTTAAGCATAGGATCATAGATTTAATGGATGATGGCATGATGGCATGATCCTTATTAGAGAAACTAATGATAGGGCCAATTGATTTGTTGTCTCACCAATTCAAAATTTACTAAATGTGTAGAAATCATAGAGGAAGATGAATAAAAAAGAAGATTCTTTAAATATTCTATCAAATTCTTAAGAAGATTGTGTTGATTTCATTAATGATCAACCACTTAAGAAATATGATATTTCTATATTATTGTGTAAGGGGCAAATCGATGTGATGTTATATAATCTAAATGAATGAATGGAAACTAATATAATCAAACAAAAAGATGATTCATGCCCATTAATCACGAAATGATACTACAAAATCAATGAATTCAAGAACATAATTGAAACAAAATAATAACCATGAACTCAATAAAATGTAGCTTTACCATCCCATGTCGGAGTCTATTCGCGAAGATGTTGGATTTTTCGTATCAATGTGAAGCCTCCATTGTGCGTAGCAAAATCTTCAAGAACGTGCAATGTCATTGATCGAAGATGTGTGTAAAAGTATGTCAAAAGGCGATTATGATTTTTGCATTACTTCATCGTGCGAATGATGTTGATTCTCCGATCCTTTTTTAGAAGGAAGATGGTTGTTATATAGATTTTGTGTTTTTAAATGAATGATCAAGATTGTGTAGTAGAATATCCTAATCAACGGTTCAAAACCATTGAGAGGATTTAGATGTGAATAATCAATGCATTTTGATTACGTAATTGGTACGATTGAAGAAATCATTTTGAGTGTTCAGTGGGATTGAGGAAATAGATTGGATAATCTATGGAATTGAAGAATAGATTGATCTGTTAGGAAATAGATGGATTAATCAGCCAATCAGAGTGAGCAATCGGGGGATTGTAATTTGCTCGATCATGAAAGTGGGTGAGGATAATTAATTAATTATTCTTTTTGAGTTGAACGTGCAAATCATGTTTGACTTTTGCAAACAACGTTGTATTTATTTGATTTCATTTTTGAATGATGTTTTGAATAATTTATTCAATTATTCATGTTTAAGGGAAAGTGATTTAATTAAACTGTTATGTTTTAATAATTTAATTGACTTAGGGGAATAAAGTGAATTAGCAACATAATTAAATAATTGATGTTATTTAATTGATTGGGAGGAATAAAGTTAGATTAGGACTTCATTAAATAAATGAAATTTATTTAATTAGTCAAAAATGATGAAAAGTGAATTAATTAAATAATGTACTATTATTCAATTAATAGAGGAAATTAAGGTTTTAGGACTTTATTAAAGAAATGAAATTTATTTAATTCATCAAAAATGGTGAAAATTGAATTAACTAAATAATGTATTATTATTCAATTAATAGAGGAAATTAGGGTTTTCGATGCAATTGATGTGAAATGCAGTGATATTAAGTGATAATGATGGTGATGATGTGAAAATGTCATTTAGGATGTGTGATAAGTGTTAGATCAATTTTAAATGTCTATGTTTTGCCCCTCTTTGAGACAAAGCATTGGTTGCTTTGTTTCAAAGATTTTGATTTTAAGATCAAGATTTAAAAAAATTATATGCCCCACCGTGACCCGATAGTCAGTGGAATGATGGTAGGATGTTGGGCTGCCCCCTCGAGAGGTTGGCCAAAAAAAATCACTTTTGAGTTCAAGCTCACGACATTGTTTCATTTCAATTTAGATGCATATAGGGTAAAAAATTAAGCCTATAGGAACTTCGTTGATAGTTTAGATGTTCTCGAGAGGTGCTAATTTCAACCTAGGAGTTTTTCTTAGGTAAAAATTAAGGTTTTGAGGGTTGAAATAAGTAATTAGGGCTTAATTCTCCTCATTTGCATCTTGAGTCTATAGAAAATTCTTGCCTTTGGATTTTGTGATGTGTTGATTGTCGAGAAGCTATGGTGAGGATTCAAGGAGCCCCACATCATGCGGATGCGGTTCATGAGTTTGGATGGCCTCTAGGTGTTGATGCCCTGGTATGTACCCTTTTCTTTCACATTTTTGACTTACCATTTTTGTGTAATTAATGAATGAAGTCAAAGTTGTCAATAGCGACAGGTTTATGAATTTTTTGCACTTGCATCATTTTTAGCACTTCTAGTATTTATGAATGGTTTGCTTTTGATTTTTTTGCTCACACTTGCTTAAAATGTTCACTCTTGACCTAAAAGTTTGCATCTATTTTCGCTTTTGTTTGAAATTTTCACTTTTGACTTTTCTCAAATTTTATGGCCACCCTTGCTGAAAATTTTTGCTTTTGACATAAGTTTTTGCTTTTGTCTTTCTTTTTTGCTTTCAAAAAAACAGTGTTCGCATTTGGCCATTTTTTTCGCTTTTGCAAAAAATATATCTACTTTTGACAAAAAGATTTTCGCTTTTACCATTTTTTAGAATTTTAAGCCTATTTGTTTGCCATTTGAGGTTTTTTTTAATGTTTTCATAGTGATTCTTTAACATTGTGGGTTGAATGTTTGCATACAGTTCTTAATCTGCTCATGTTGAGGGAGCGATGGCCATGAGAGCTATTTGATTTGATCGCTGGGTTTTAGGAGTTGGGGAAAAATGTTTTAGATGTTGTTGGGTTGCAACACATTTGCTACATGTTGACTATCTGATGTCACAGAGGGATGATGACTGCCCTTGTGGAGAGGTGGCACTCAATGACCTCATCCTTTCATTTACCTATTGGGGAGGCTAGTTTCACCCTTGAGGATGTGTGTAGGATCCTTTGTATAGCCATTCATGGAGAGCTTGTGAAATATTTTGTTCGATGAGGTACACATGCTATGCATCAAGTACTTGAGGTAAGACATCTTGAGGTTCGTGAGGAAGAGATAGACTTATATGATTTTGTAGGTAGTTTCGATCCTTTTTCCTTGGTTCTTTGTGGTTTAGTCATGAGGCTCATCGTTCTTGATAGGCGAGGCAAACAATTTCCAGTTGAATGGGTTGTGTGCATCGAGTAGATGTTCGAGCATGGCACTAGGTATGCATGGGGCTCATGTCTCCTTGCTCACTTATATCGAGATATGCACAAGGTCGCCTACCATGGAGGTAGATCTATTTCAATTGGTGTATCTCTACTACATGTATGGGCCTAGGAGCATATCCTAGTTACTCAACCTAATGGTATCTAGGATCAGACTTTGAAGGATCCATATTCTTATCGTTATGGTAATTTTCTTCATTACACTTAGCCTGGATAGCTTCCCTACTAACGTCATGTTTTAGATGATATGTTAGGTTTTGTATGGAGACCATATTTATATTGTGAGACCTAGCATGATGATCAGGAGAATTTACCATTTTTTAGAAAGACTAAATGGCTTATTGGTTGTGTTCGCTCTTTGTTAGAGAGATATCTACCTCATAGGGTTTGTCGACAGTTTGGTGAGAGACGGGGTCATTTTGCAAATGTATGATGCTCGTTTTGGACGGACTACCAAAGAGGTCCATGTATGGGGTTTACAAGCCAATCGTGATACTATTATTATGAATTTCAAAGCTCTTTCCCCATTCAAGTGGGGATGGCCAGTTGGTTTAGCAGATCTTGGGACTACCCCAGATTTTGATCAATGGTGAGTGTGGTGTATTCTGTTGAGGTTTATAGATCCTGTTGGTGTTCCTTTCATAGGTAGAGCAGGTATTACTAGTCATCGAGGGGATAGGTAGCATGTTCATATTGTTGTTGAGTAGCTTTCCAAATCTAGGAAGGATGATGGACAAGGTGGACAGGATGATCCGATGCAGCAAGATTAGGGATAGGTTTCAGGTCCTCCCCTGCCACCTAGAGATGAAGCATTGTAGTTAGTGTAAATGATAGCTATGAGGGATGTACAGATAGTGCAGTAATAGGTTATAGTGGCTCAGATTATTGCATTGATAGTGGAGAGGGACAGCCTTAAGGAAGAGTGAGACACCGAGATTTGGTATCATCTTGTTGCCAAGACATAATTGCAGGTTATTACGACTAAGAGGGATAGCCTTAGGATAGAGCATGATAGCATCCATGCAGAATGAGATCATTTGATGATGAAGGCTACATATTATCAAACTTTGTATGATGCCTTCATTCCTAAAGCTCAGTAGGGGTCATGGTTTGGAGAGCCTAGTATTTCTACGAGTGCCATGTCAGGTGGGCACTTCGTTAGAAATTTTCCAGACATGCCTCAACCATCTCCTCATTAGAGCAAGCATCAGTCAAAGTCTCCACCTCAATATGGGCAGTAGGATTATATGTTCTTGATCTTTTTTTATTGTTCAAAGACTCATATTGTAGACATGATTTGTTATATACATTCATCGGCCCAGCTGAGGCCTTGTATATATATATGTATTTTTTTGTATTATGATATCACACATGTTTATATGATGGTGTACCATTCAATTCTCATTTTTGATGATGATATATATGAGATATACATGCTTTGATTTGACTTCAGTATGTGCTATCTGATGATCATGGATGACATGATTTCATACTTTTTTGATGTATGCATATAATTTTGATGGATGGATGATCAATATATTGTTATGATATGTTTTATTATGTATATGATTGATTTTGATATACTATGTATGTGATGTATGATTATACATGATGTATGATGTTTATATTACTACATTATCATCATGATATGTATTGATGAAATTGTGGATGCAAGATGTATGTGGTACTAATGATATTGTGATGAAGGATGGAGCTATTAGTTAGAAGAAATGTTTGATGTTGTTAGTTGTTTGATCAGTTTCTTTTGCTTTGCATAGAGGCTTCATATCTTTAATAATCCTTTTTAATGTAGCAAATTAATACAATGCACCAAGGTATTGATAACCAAGGCTTTTGTATCCATTGTGTGGACTTTGACTCGACATATAAAGAATATTCTTGCCCATACCAGACATACAGAAACTTTGTTTAAAATATATGGTTGGTTTGTGTTAAAAAATTTCAGACCAGTTACATAGAGGGGTATGAAATTGTGACTAACAGATTAGTATGGATCGATTACCCTTGATCCATGAAGAATCGAAGCATAATTAAGCCACCAATTTCAATCTCAACAGGATCAATCAAATGTAAATTAAACCAAACTTCCATTAAAACCAAGCATACTAAACTAAAAAAGCTTTAAAAATGCCTACTCTAATTCATTGAAAATTATCCTATTGGGGGAGTGGTGTCACGTTGATGTGGAACAGTGACCCTTTCCCAATCCCGTGGAAAAATGAGCATGTTCCAATCAGTTTTATTGAAGAAAACCGGTGGAACCATTGATAGATGTGTATGAAAACATGATTTTAACCTAAATGAACATGATCCAAGCTAATTTAACATGATTTTATGCTAAAATGATCTAGATATGTGACTGCAAAGATAATCTAGATGGATTTTAAACTAAAATATTCAAACCCTAATTAACAAATAAGCTAAATAGATGCATTATGTGATCATGGAAGCCATTAACATAAGCTAAGCTAATATGAAAGCAATTAATCTAAAAATATGCTAAATATGTGCTAAATATGAGCGTGATTTTGAGTGATTTTAATAGCATAAGTTTGATGTTAAAAGATGGATTCATTTGTCTCCCAATAGTGACCTATTTATAGGAGAGCAAATGAGAAATGGAGGGTTGAGATCAAAAAATATAATCAACGGTCAAGGATGGAAGAAGTGGGAGGCATGGATCATGGATTCTCATCAATGGATGAGAATGAAAGATGAGATTTTAATCAAGGGTTAATATTCCTTCAAACAAACACACGTTTGACCTTTACAAGAGGTCACAAGTTAACTTACACAAGAAGTTTTGAGTTAACTTGCATATGAAGTCAAGTAAGTTTGTTGAAAAATGAATATTCCCCTTTTTCAAATGAGTGAGGAAAGAGAATATTCTTTGGAATATTCTCATGGGTGAGAGAAAATAGACTTTTAGCAAATTAAAACAACGTTTAATTGTGCAAAAGGGGAAGGAATATTTCATGGGAATATTCCTTTTGGAGGAATGTGCAAAGGAGGAATATTCCCTTGGAATATTCCTTTGCAAGTGGAGGAATTATATTTATTAGTACTTAATTGAATAATTAAAACAATGTTAATTATGCAATTAGGAGAATTAAATGATATTCATTAAATAAAATTATTTAATGAATGGCGGAAAGGTGGAATGATATTTAATTAGATAACTTAGGGTTATTTAATTAAATAAGGGGACTTAGGGATTTAAATTAAATAACTTGATGTATTTAATTTAATAAGACAAAATGTTAGCATGGAAGGGGGGGTGAATCAACCTGATTAAATCAATTACGTTAATAGATGAAGATGATGTAATTAATTAAATAGCTACGCTAATTTAATCAATTAAGCGAAAATAGGATCGGTTTAGGAGGAAATGGTGTTAGTATACCTTATTCGAGTGCATGATATCATTTAGAACATTTTTTAATGTCTACATTTTACCCCTATTTGAAGCAATGTACTTGTTGCATTGGTTCAAAGACTAACGCTCCTTCGGATTAAAAATTGTTGCTTAAAAAAATATTTTTAAAAATGATTTTTTAGATGCCCCATTGTTGCCCTAGTGGAAGGAATAAGTTGGTTCCCTTCCCCTCGAGAAATCGAGTGGAAATTTTGAATTTTGCGTTGATTTCTCAACAAAGGTAAAAGGCTGCCCCAAGGGTCTAAAAAGGCTCCAAGATGCAAAAAACATGCCAAAAATATAAAAAATGATGCAAAATAAGCTTCAGTTTGGCAAGATTGGTGAAAATGGTGAAATACCCTAGCTGCAAGGTTAAATTAGGGCAAAAAACCCTAATTTGGAAGCATAAATAGGTGAGAAAGGGTCACTTTCAATTCATTTTTGCATTCACACCTTAGAGAATCCTTGCATTTTGAGCTCTGACCCTCTGACAAAATGGCGCAATGAGTGCTCCCACAACATATTTCCGACCGGGTTCATGAGTACCAAAGGCCTCCAGGCGCAAGACCACCGGTATGCAATTCGAAACTTGACTTCTTTTTCAACTTTTGAGTGCATTTATTACATTTTAAAATTTAGATTTAGGCGGTGTCACTATAGAGCAACGTTATTTTTAGAATCGGCGATGATATTATCAATTTTAGCAATGCATATGTGATTAGCGACGTAGTTTGTGATTTAAAATTAGGGTTTAGATTTTAAATCGCAACGCATATGTAAATAGCGATGCACCTCGCAATTTGGAATTTAGGTTTACGGTTTACAATCTTCAAATGTCAACACATATGTGATTAGTGACACAGTTCACAATTTGTAATCTAGTGTCACTGTTTGGAATTTGAGGTATAGTGATGTTATCATAAATAGCGACGCTTTTATCATTTTAGGGGATAAAAACTCCAAACTTAGCCATTGTTTTGTGAATTTTGATGTCGTGTGCTTTGTGGGTGCAAGAGGTTATCCCGCCTTTGATGTCTTATGAGCACCAATCAACAGTTTTATCCAGACTTGGTGATTTGTCTGAGTTATGACAAGAGCGCCTAGGAGAGATCAGTTTGTGGTACATTGCCTACATGCCCATCGTTCAGATCCATTTGGTGATGATGACAACATTATGCGAGCGATGGCATAGCGAGACCTCATCATTCCACTTACCTACTAGTGAGGTGACAATGACATTGTAGGATGTATGATGGATTCTACAATTGTCGATACATGGTGAGTGTGTGATCAATGATACTGATATCAACTATGATGCATGTCGTGAAGTGCTTGACCAAGATTCCATTGTCTTGGTCAACTCCCAAATAGATCTTGATATGTACAAAGGTTAGGCATTAACCTTCAGATTGATCCTTGTGACAGTGATCTCAGGTTTGGTTTCCCCAGATCGGCGGAGCAGGGGTTTCGGTCCAGGATGGGGGCTGGCTTGGCATAGGATGTTGTTTAGGAGGACCCTATTTGCATGGGGGCCAGTGATCCTGGACTCCCTTTACCATGATATACATGAATTTGTATATTGTGATGGGAGATAAATTGGCATAGGTGTCACCCTTCTCCACAAATGAGCATGGGAGCATATTATTGTTCCTCGATTGATTGTTCAGATGGCAGATGAGGAGCCAGATGATCCAGTTGTTTGGCGATATAGAGGTTCCATCACATTGCATCACACAGATTAGCTCGGCATTCCTTACTGGTGTCGAGTGATCGACAAGAAGATGATATTTTGATGGTGACCATGGCTTTATATGCCAACTTGGTATGATGATATGCAACAACTTTTCTTTGCTCGACAAATCTAGTTCACGCAAGGTTGACAGCATACCATTAGAAAGAGGTACCTGCCTAATAGGGTTGCCAGATAGTTTGGCGAGAGGAAGAATAGGCTTGATGATCAATACACTACTATTTTTGCTAGGTTATCATGAGAGATAGCATGGATTCACACGATCCCAGCCCATGAGGTTGTTGATGGATTCTGAAAACTAGTTGTGAGTCCATGGGCTTACGATCAGGGATAGATGGATGCACAGACTATGCCTACATATGATGCATGGTTCACACCTCCTCCCTGACTTATAGATCCTGTAGGTGTACCTCCACAAGGGAGGTAGAGAGGGAGGGGCGTAGAAAAAGGCAGAGGATAGCTAGAGGATGGATAGGGCAAAGGACAGGGAAAAGGTCCAAATGGAAAGGGTAAAGGAAAGGATGGCCATGATGGCCAACATCAGGATGGACAAGTCTCGGGTGCACCACCATTGCACCAACAGCCTCCTCATCAGCCACCAATATAGCAGCAGCCATCGTCGAGGCCAAAGCCTCGTGATCTTTAGATTCAGCAACTTCAATAGCAGCTATAGGTGGTTACGAGTGAGAGAGATCGGATAGACAACAGATATTGGCCATCACTGCTGAGAGAGACCAGGCCAAGCAGCAGATATAGGTAGTGATAGTGGAGATATTCCAAGAGCATCAGCTCAGACAAACCACCAATATACAGTTGGCACAGGAGGTCGAATGACACCAGAAGTTAGAGGACATGATAGTTGCAGCCCAAGGACGGATAGTTTCTTCTCAATTGTATAGAGAGGTCATGACTGAGGTGGCATATTATCGTATACATTACCACTGAGATGTCCCTACAATGATTAGGTAGCCAGATTACTCACAAAGGAGTGGAGCACATCCTCGGGCTAAGGATTAGCCAAAGAGATAGGCCGATGAGGGGAGCAGCCATCAAGGCTAGCCCACATGTACAAACACTTTTTTATTATTGTTTGATTCTTTATATAGATATACATTCATGAGCTCCTTTTTGATAGCATCATGGATATTATACTTTTGATCAATATACAGACACTAATTTAGATATTTTTACTATGACAATCAACATTTTTTGATATGATATGGATTTGATATGTGATGTGCCCTTTTATTTCATTTTTTATGAATGTATTCATTTTTATGTTGATATGATGTGATACACTTATATATTATGATCATGCGTGGATTCGATGTAATGAATAGATGAGTTATGTGATATGTGATGATGATCTATGATGTGATGATATGACATTTAATGATATGGGATGGATGCAATGTTATATTCATTTTTAGTATCCTTTTATGCAATGTATGATATACTATGAGATGGATGATATGATATGCTTATGTGATGATTATGCAAATGATATGGATGCATTTCTTTTTTTGTGTATTTTTCTATGTCATTTATGAGATGATGATGTATGCATATGCATGGATGGATGGATAATGTAGATTTTTATGCTTATGATAATGTGATGTATGTTTATGGTATGTGTGCAACAATTTAAGATGCTTAGAATAAAAAATCTATATTATTCATCACAACTTAAATGATAATGATGGTGCAGTAAAATATGATATGTTGTGATTATATATGCATATTGATGATTTGTGGATGTGGGATGGATGCATTGATAATTTTTTTGCTGACTATCATGATACCAGGTTAGCGCAAAGATAAGATAGAAGAAACAAAATGACCAATTTTGAACATTGATTTTAATGATTGATTCAAAAGATCCAACAAGTCTATGATCCACCAAGACTTTAGTAGAGATGGTGATGAGAAATGCATGATGATGATTTTCTCATATCTTGGGATAAGGATTTTCCATCATTCCTTATTTTTGATATAACACATAGACATGATGCATCAAGGTATTAATAACCAGGACGACGTTGTATCTAGTGTAATGGACTTTGACTCTGCAAACAGATAGGATAGTTCTTGTTCACATCTTGACATACAGAGACCTCATTGGAATGTAATTTAGAAGCTTAGAATATATTGGCCCAAAGCATACACAATAGTCAACAATGTACTCCAAAAAACTTCCCTACACATAACTAAGCAAGTATGCACCAAGATTATTTTACAAGAATACCCACAAGCACAGCAAATGAAAGATAATGATTGATGCCCCATTCCTTTCTCTCTAAATCCTTTTGATAGACATCGTCGAGAAGTCCTCAGAATGGGTCATTAAGATAAATCATAAGAAAATATCAAAGACAAACAATTAATGTTATCTATATCTCTTGCCAGTTTAAAATCAGGGAAAACTTTAGTGGCGAATTCTAGGAACCAGCCAAGCCGAAATTGGAAAATTAATTGGCCCAACAGGGTGTCCAAATTGCATGGATTTTACTAACTATCGGTCCAATGCATGTCCATTCACCAACGGTTTTTTTTTACGAGGCATGTTTAGGCAATAAATTCTCCATAACAAACTACGCATTTCCAATGGACCGATTAATATTTTGGCCCGGAATCTCGGGGAGCATGTCATAAAACACCAACATATTCTCCAATACTATTAAAACAACATTATATGAGGATCCATTTTGCCAATTAAAATTTACAAATAGTTTCTTGTGAAGACCCATTTCGCCAATTAAAATTTATAAATAGTTGCTTATCAGGACCTATTTCGCCAATAATATTTAAAAATAATTACATTTGAGGACACATTTTGCCTTGAAAACTACAAAGTTTCATTGTATAAGCATGCAGGATAATTACATTTGAGGACACATTTTGCCTTGAAAATTACAAAGTGTCATTGTATAAGCATGCGGGATTCGCCAAATTTTTAACATACCATTTAAAAATCCCACGAAATTCACCAAATATGGATTGATATAAATACAATTGAAACTACATTATTTATTCTTACACATTTTGTTCGGTTTTGAGGTTCTACTTCTCGATTCAGAAGTCAACGAAAGCCGAAAATGTAGACTTAAAGATGAGTGATCATTTCTTCATACTGTTATTAGTTATTAGTTATAATAATAAGATTTCTTTATCTGTTTTCCATTCTTGCTTCATTCTTAAACATGATTTTGAGTAGGGAATGGGATCTATATTCTCTATCGATTTGTCCTTCTTAAACAAGAAGACATTTTTTTCCATCTTTTATTCGAAGTGAGAGATCAATATGTCGAGCAGCAAGGGTAAGACTCCTCAGGGTAATGAAGAGACTGGGAGGCCATCAAAATGCTCAAAACATGGAGGTACCATACATTCTTACTTTGGAATTGGCAAAGCTTCTTATCCATCAGATCAAGCTGCAGCTACATCATCAACTCTTCCACCAAATATTATTGAAGATGGCATTCACAATACCTCACCACCACAGGAAGGTCAAGGTGAGATTGTCATTAAGTTAAATCAAAATGTATCAAATGAGGATGGCAATACCGTAGAAGATGTTCCAAGGGATACCCTGGTTAGCCAGAATAAGATAATTGACTTGGATGAGGATGATGTTGGTAGCAAGAAAAGAAAAGGCAAATCAAAATTGGGGCGCGAGTGGGAAATGACAAGGAATTTTCAACTTGGTTGGTTGTCGAAGTACCCATTCATTGTACCAATGGGGGTATCAAACGAGAACGATATTGAAAGGTAAATAGAGGTCAAATGTACGATTTGTAGTTGGAAATGTGGAAGATACAAGACGTTATAGCTACAGCTTGACACTATAGAAAATCATATCCGTAAAGTTTACAAAAAACAAATCATAAACGGAAAGGAACAATCAGTCATATGATGAAAATCAAAGGAAGAATGTCTTCATGTTAAGTATGTTGCGGATTATGAAGAGCATAACCATAGAATGTCGAAGCTTGAAAAATTTCAAGGTACACTTGAGGCTCATTTTGGAAAATCCATGGCAGCAGCAAATCTGTCAAAAATTGTTCAGATGAGTTTTGTTTTTCATACTTTGTCCAGGGGGCATCCTATGACAGTCTACCCAGAATATTTTGATTTATTATCTTATTTTAGTGTTCCCCACTTTCCCTTCTCACATTGGTAAATAAACGTTGTATGGGAATGGGTGAATTGTCTTACTACAGTGGAAAAGGAAGATTTAAAGGAGAAAGTAAAAGAGTCAAATTTCATTGCATTATCTTTAGATGAAGTTACTGCGGTAGACAATACTTCTGTGGTTTGTATAAATTTTTATACTATAGAACAACATGTTCACCAAGCTCATCTTATTTGTGTTCATAAAATGAAGGACAATACAACATCGCAAAAACTATTTGAACTAGTCAAGAAATCTTTGAATGAAATTACAGGTATGGATGAGTTGACAATTGCCAAAAAGTAGGACATGTGTAGGAACTAATGGAGCTGCAGTGATGCAATGTCAAAGGAGCGTTGTTTGCACAAAGTTACAAACTAATTTTGCACCATACATGCTTGGAATTCACTCCATGGCCCACAGAATGAATTTAGCATTCAAAATTGTAAGCAAGTTTACTACAGTATCAAAAGTTGAATATCTAGTTCATGAGATACACGCATACTTCTGCCGAAGTCCCAGATGTTTCCTTGAATTTCAACATTTTGTTGAGGAAATAACACCTAGAAACAAACTTCTCAAGGATGTTGATACCAGATGGATCTCCCTACATGGACCAGCGCAACGAGTTCTTTCAGAATATCAATCCTTGATTGGATTGATGTACAAGCATCGCAGCACATTAGACAAAGCTCTTGACCTCTTACATAGGTTAAGCGCTATAGAGACACTCTTGACTTTAGCTAGTCTTCTCCCCATGTTGGAAGAGATGAAAAATCTTGTGAATAATTCCCAAGATAGAACTATGTATATTAATGAATATGCCAATCTACGTAAACTGACATGCTTGGCCCTCGATCATCTATATCTACATCTAACACAAGAAGGTGCAAATTATTTGATGTGGCAGAAAATTATTGATTTGAATAATCCTGATAATGATTTACAGTTTAATGCAAGCGGGTACTTATGTATCTGTGTACGTGGATATGAGATACCAATGTACCATTGTAAGATAGCCAGGTGCTCTAGTAGAGAAGTAGTGATTAACGAGGAATATTTTAACATAATTGTTAAATCTATTAGTGATAATTTGAAGGAAATTGCAAAATCTCTTTCCTCAAAGATTCGTGAAATATTCCCTCGACATGAAATACTTGAAGTCATGGGTATTGTGTATCCTCAATTTTTGGTAAACCGAGATAACCCAAAATATTTTCATGATCAAGTAAAAATCTCGATCGAATAGTTTTCGAAAAAGGTAGCATACAATGAGAAAACAATAGAAGGAATTTTGAATTAAAATAAGCTTAGACAGCAATGTAGGAGTTTTGCAACAACTACGAGGGACCAGTATAAATCCATGGGCAAGGAGAAGGCCTTTGAACCGAGATCAATAAAAAAGGTTTGGACAAGCTTAGGTCAGAGTGAAATATTGTGTAGTTCGATATCAGAATATTTCAAACTTGTTGATTTATGTCAAACAATGATATTGGGGTCAATGGATGATGAGAGAGTTTTTAGTACATTGGGGTTTTTGAAATCAAAGTTAAGAAACAAACTGGACAAGAATTTGGAAAATTTCTTGAGGGTGAAAGGAACTGTGTATAATGTCAAAAAAAATCCTTTTGAAAGGGCACTCACAATCTGGAGGTCCACATATGAAAGAAGAGGGACCGGGTAATGCAACACAAGCACTCCAATTCCAAGCACTGGTACTAGTGGCAGTGGCAGTGGCAGTGGGACTGGGACAGATGACGATGATATTGAAATTGACACAAATCACCGAATGAATGTTGAATTTGAGACACAGGCAGAAGAAAGTGAAGAGAAGACTCAAAATCAAGATGACTCTTTTACTTTATCTCAAGATGAGCATCAATTTGAGGACCCTAACTCCATTTGGGAAATGGAAGAGAATTAGTAGGTTTTAGGTATTTTTACTGCACTTCATGAATCAGTTTCCATTGTTCCAAAGTCCAAACTATAGTTGATGATATTTTATATTGTATTCAATGAACATTGAAATTGTGAATCATTGCACTTCATGATATCTTATTTTATATTACACTGCATGAATCATATTCCAAACTGTAGTTGATGATATTGTATATTGTATTCAAATAAATTGTGAATCATTGTACTTCATGATATTTTATTTTATATTGCACTTCATGAATCATATGCCAAACTATAGTTGATGATATTTTATATTGTATTCCATCATCCATTAAATTGTGATATTAAAATTTAAATTTGATCTCTTAAAAGGATTTTTTCTTTTTCTTTACAAATAAACTAGCCTCCACCGAGTCCACCCCACTTATCTTCCACATATCAATAATCACAAAAATATACGACACTTTGATTTTATGAACAATGCAAATTGTAGAAATTTGTGCGACAAGATCCATATTATAGCCTTCATTGCATCTATAAACAAATTTGAAATTTCGTAGTGACGTAGTCCTTCCCCAGTTCCTAACAAAATTCAATACCATCGGCCTAAAAATGCTTCATCGACGGAACCCCCATAACAGCCCCATCGATGGCCCAATGAAAATAGCTCACAACCTAGTATCGGTGTAACAATACTCTATCGGGCTGACTCCTAAGGTGCTCTCCCGATATACCAAGATAGAGTCAATTTTTCAACAAAAGTAACCATGGGCATGAATTATCAAATGCATAAAGTATATCGGGGAAACTAGGGTGCATCGAGGAAACATTATTTGGTGTCCCACCAATAGAATGAAGGATAGGTGTCCATCGGTGGAGAGGGTGGCTATCGGTGAAAGACTGATGTGACATCCCAGGGCATCATCAACTTCGAGATATTTGAAATAAATGTTCTTCTACAATGACAAGACTAAAAGACGGTCCACGGATGGTGCATTTAAGAACTAGAATTGAAGTGAATTATATCACAATTTGATCGCATAGTTGTTACAAAATCTTGGAAGATTTCGCTTAGGGTAGAAGCAGAAAGGAAAAAACTTGGAGTTCTAACATAGCAAAGACAAGTGGACTGTGGAGGCGACTCGGTGAGACTCACGTAAGTACTTCAGACCCAGCTGAGAAGTGAATTTCATCAAAAGCTTAAGATTTAAATAATGGAAGAGAGTACAGACGAACCCAAAGCTAAAAAACAAAAAATTAAAAAGACTAAGACTTTGGATCAACTAGACATTAAAAATCCTAAGAGACTCCTAAATGAAGACCTGATAGATCAATTTCCTAGGTTGGGGCCGAGACCCAAGAGGAGTGCTCAAATGAATCCTTCCATGGATCGACTATGGGAGAAACATAAGGGCTTAGGGGATATTTGGACACTGCAACGAGGGTACGACCTCTTCATGTACCATTACATAAAATAATTTAGGTTTCAACCTGTCTGCAATCCATGGAGGTTGAACCTAGGAAGAATTGTGGTGCCCAATGTGTTTGTGAATGTAGAGCTAATTAAAGCTCTTGCTATCATATATGACCCCAAGAAAAGAACTATTCAGTCACATGGTGGGGGTGACATGCTTGTTATTTCTAGGGATCTCATTTCTAATGTATTTCAGTTAGAGTGTTCACTGAATTTATCATTCACGGTCAAAGATCTCTTCACAGAGTATCGCCACATGGATACCAGCTATAAGAGATGGAGATTACCTTTTCATAGGCCCAAGGATGAAGGAGGCCAACTCAGGAGGTTCTCTAGTAGTGAAAACCCTCCTTTCCATGAAGATTTGTTTGAAGAGTATTTTTGATACACCTATTATTCAGCTGGTCATGTTTTGGGAGTAGAGGTTCCACCTCTCATGTCGGTTTCCCCATTGGTCTTAGTTGTAGACATACAGAGCAAGGATGCCAGGCCATTTGATTATGCTAGCTACTTGGCCAATGCCCTACATCAAGGGCTTGAAAAGATTAAAAATAATAGTGATAATATTAATTTTGAACACTATTCTTTGCTTATGCATTTGCTTTTGTACAAGGGACTAGTCAAAGGGGTCTGGAGTGAAGAATTAAGGATAAAAGATATAGATGAAAATGGAGATTTAAAACCTGTACAAATGTGGACTTCATTGTGAGACAGCCGATTTGGTAGGTCTCATTACCTTTATTTTGAAGAATTTTTTGTAAAACCATTGATGAATTTGCTGGGATATCCATGCAATTATAACCTATCCCCAGAAGTACAAAGAATTCTAAGACCAAAGGAAAATGACCAGAGAAATAAAGTGAATCATAACTGGGGATACTAGTATGCTTTCCCTAATTGTACAGTGATAAGGGTTTATGGGTTTGAAGGGGCTCCACACTTGATGCCACGAGTAGTTCCTGACCAAATTTCTTATTTAGAAATTGTCAATTGGCAAAATTTGATGCCAAACACCTCAAAGGACATAGCAAACAATCAATTATGCCTAGCACCTTATGTTTTGGAGACTTTACAGTGGTTGCCAATGAAGGATATGGGGAAATTGATGGTAAATTAGCATAGTACAACCTACGTCTAGGTGATGTAAGGAAACAATTTGATGCAGAAGGGTTTATTGACAAGGCGAGATTATCGCAGGGGCTATCAGGGTATGAACATTTGTTCTCAATCAAATATGTGATAAGAAACCACGATGAGGCTTCCACCAAGGAAAGAATGGTCGCCTATAACAATATTATACTTGCAGAGGAATGGAAGAGAAAAAAAGTCTCATCTTATTCAAAGGCATTTGGTGAGATACAAGATCCTTTCACAAGAATTGAGTAACTCATCGTTCATGTCAATGAACTGGTAAAGGATGTTCCCCCAGTTATTTTTGATGTGCCTCATGCAACCTATTTAGGAGTACAAGCTGAAAACATAGAGCCCTTGGATTGCATACCTTCACACCTTACTCCTGAGGTATTTTTTTTTTTAGATACTGATATAAGTGAAGAAAAGCAGGGTGATGAAGAGGGTGAGTAGGTCAAACAAATAAGTGCTCCTGTGATTGCATAGTACGAGCCCCCTCAAGAGCAGAATATTGTAAGATTTGAGGCATCAAATGAACTATCTGATGATGTGAGGGTCAGGGCTGGACAACAGTTTATTTCGGATTATGGTTTTGTTAAATCTTCTAAATTTAAATCATTTGTTTATGAATATAAAGGCAAAAAAGTGAGACAAAAGATACAAGATATCACTCATAAATAGGAGGCAACCGCTCTGGAGGAATTGAAAAGGGAGGTAGATAAGGAAATGGAGTCCATCACTCCTGAAAGAGGAAGGGAATTGTTTCAAGATGCTAGAGTGTTTCTCCTACCAAGGTGGGATATTAGCTCTTCAATTATATTTGATAGCTTCAGAAAAAGAGGGGATAAAACAATGAACCTAATAGAAGAAGCAAGTGACAAAATGTATTCAGGATCTGGGTACAACCCAGATGAAACCACCTTACTTATTTGGTCATTGTATCCCCATGATAAAAGACCTACTATAATTAGTAATCCAAACCAAGTGTTTGAAAATATCTAAGTGGTTCAATGATTAGGGGATACCAACCCTATGGAGATGGTAGAATTGAACATAAATGTGCCAAAATTTACCAAAGCACAGATTGAAAAATTGATTAAGGAAAATGAAAAACTAAAAAAGGAGCTAGAAAATCAGAGAGAAAGAACATTTTCCTCCTCCACATCAGATTTGTACTCCCCATGGCTTGAAAAAGATAAGAGAGTGCTTGATGCATTGGCTAATGCAGCCTATTGGAAGAATTGCCATCTAAAATCCCAAGGGAAATGCAAAGAATTGGAGAAAGAAATGAAAACCATCAAATATAACACTATATCTGAAATGATAAAAGAAAGATTCAACAAAATGATGAAGTTTGTTGATGAGTATTGGAGATTATTTAAATAGATAAGCATTGCATTGGTGGAGAATGAACGATTGCAGCCTAGAATGATGGAGAAAAAAAAGGAGCTCTTAGATAAGAATATCATGAAAGGACAAATATTACTGACATATAACAAGCTGGTAGAATCACATAATGGATATCAATAGGCTTAGGGAATATTTTGACTACTTTGATTTTGTCTCGACACTTCATAATGGCTTTGGAAATCCGCAAGAATATGATGATTGGAAGGAAGAGCTTGTTGGGATTCTAACTGTTGTGTTGCAAGAAATAAATGATGAGGATATGGTTTTACAAAACACTCATAAGCAACTCAAAAAAATAATGTCTACAGAATATGATATGAAATAGGCGATCTCTAACGTGGACACCTATGTTGAATAAAAGTACATCCATCACCTCTCTGCAGTTAATCTGTTTATTATCCAAACTATAGATGTATCAAATGTAACAGGACAACCATCAAATTTAGAGTAAGAACACCAGCCGAAAACATGATGAGCGCCCTATCATGGAGTAGAAGCTTTGAATAGATATTAGGTGGTCACGGGCTTTTGCTTGGAGATTAACAGATCGATGCATTCACCTGCGGTATTGTTTATTTGAGTTATGTTTAGTTGTCAAACATCATGACTTTTTGTAACAGGTTTGTAGCTTGTTTCCTCTCATATATAAGAGAGATCAAGACCCAAGTAGGAGATCATCACATCATTTTTAATTAGACTTTAGAGTTGAAAATAATAAGAAGATACATAATAGATTGCACCAATTCACCCATCCATCTCATATCATAAACTATTTTTATAATGCATATAATTTGAAGATCAATACAATGGAGAAGGTTACACATAATTACTAATTTTCTTTTGAGTGTTCAACTGTTGTGGATTCATATTCTTATATGTTATTAACTTATTTGGCTATCTCCAAAGTGGTTGTTTATGTTATTCAAATTGAGTGTGTGGAAGTACATTTAATTTGTCAGTACATTGAATTTGAATTCTTCAGGATTCAGGAATAGGGGTTATGACCATGGGGTTTTAGATTTATTTATGGATATGATCCAGTAGTAATGTGGGCCACAAAATGGATCTGGCCACACAAATCTCTACAATTTATGCTAATCATAAAATCAAATGTAGTGTATTTTTGCAGTATGTGGGATGTGGGTGAGGTGTAAGTTGGTGGATACTAATCAGGATTTTTAGTCCCAACATAACAGAAGCTAACAGTTCAACATCCATAACTTAGAAGCTCTACCAAGAAGTAAATATAATGAGCTAACAGTTTAACATCCATAACTTGGAAGCTCTACCAAGAAGTAAATATAATGAGCTAACAGTTCATCACCTTATAGTCCATATTTTAATTGTGTTAAAAGTAAAACTTGAACATGTACTCAGTGATTCGTCACTCAACTCAATGCTTAATAACATTTTAACAATTGTATTAATAGCATATACAACAATGAACATTAGCAATTGTCTCATCATTAATGTGTATCTCATATTTGAAACCACATACTTTTTCTTCAAATGATAAAATAAATAATACAGGTAATTGAACATCATCACCTTATTGAAGTCTAAATTTGAGCTTTTTTATTGATTTTCACATGAAGGAGTACATATAGGCATTGGTAATACAAAATCTTGCCAATGCCTAAAGACAAGTCTGCACAGAGCTGAGTTGGAACTTGGAAACTCATATTATCAAATATTCAAAAATAAAAATCAAGCCACTGTATCACCTTTTCTAGCAACTTCCACTCTTCAGGTGATGGAATTTTCATTTTTTCTAACTGTTGTTGTTTGACTTGAAGTTTTGTTAATATTTCATGATTGTAATTGGAAGTGGAACCTTTCTTGAATTCTTCAGTCAATTTTGCATTCAGGTTATCTGTGTTTTGATGGAATCCAAATAGTTCACCACATCTAGGTTCTGAGGAAACTGGTCCAAATCAATCTTCCTTGCACCCTCCATATTCTTTTGGAAACCATCCTTTCCAATGAATCGGTCATTTGTGTCAAAAGCCTCTGGAAAACCAAGCTTTATGAAGTTCCTTACCTTTTCATTCACCACCTTCATCTTGTTTCCAACCAAATGCAAATATTCCTTTTTTCCACGCATTCTCGAACACTTTTCAATGATAGATGACAACTTCAATGAGGTATCAATCTGATTAGTAATCCCTTTTGATTTCAAATAATTGTCACTGGCTTTGTAGACTATTTGTAGAACTTGATTTGCAGATTTCTCTAATTCCAGCACATTTTTGTTGTCCACTAAATATTTGATGAGCTTCTTATAATGTTTTTTGATAGCATCAATCAATTGAAACATGTCACACAAATGATCAAACCTCTGCATTATTTCATCCTAGATATTTTGTTTCATATGCCTCATTGTATCTCTACAAAATGCAGATAACTTATTTTGAAAATAGTTAATTTCTTCTTTTGCTTTCGTCAACTCTGTCTCCAATATTTCATTTGTTTTTTTTGTTTCTCCAATTTTTGTTCCCACTGTGCATTTCCATTCGCAATGCTTGGTCTTATTTTTTCTAAAGTGGATTTTTCCTCATCATATTTCTTATTTCTCTCATCTATCCTTCAGGTCATTCACTTCTCTCTCATTTGGCTTATCCTCTTTGCTTGTTGATGTAGAGGCATTTTTTTTGTTCTTTTTTCTAATTCATTGCTCTTGTTATTTATTGCTTTCCTCTTTGCTTTCTCATTTGCTAGGTCTTCCTGTAAATTTTATATTTGGGTCTGCAACCTTTTCTTCTCTCTATCTTTCTTTAGCAATGATGTGTACACCAATTCATTGTTCTTCTTTGATACATTAATTTT
>CM021110.1:374680812-374736421 GCA_007115665.2 Sequoiadendron giganteum
CATGTAAACATGTAATCCAATCATATAGTCACATAATTACACCTCTCGGGTGTCAATACAAAATAATTAAGGGACGATTAGTGCAAATACAAAATATACAGTTATCTGAATCCATCAAGGAAGGAAAACAACAAGATACTAACATGGGGGTTGTTACACAAAACCATCATGTGCCCTAATCTAGTTACCCATGATGCACTGATACTATTAACTTGCATTTTCTTTGCAGCCTTATTCTGAGATGAAAATCTAAGTTCTGAGGTACGCCTACCATACATTTCAGGATCATAAATATCATGGTACCCATCAATGAAACTTGGGGTTTTAAGCAATTCTACATAATGTATTTTTTTATCGGGCATTTCTCTATTGGTACTAGTGGTAGACATGCTTATACAATGTGAAGTTGTGAAATTTGAGTTCCCTAATACCTATTAGTCCTCCTTAATTTTTCTTAATTCTTGTCTCTAAACCCAAACATCAAAGTTTGACAAAATAAGATTTTAAGAAATGTCAAACGATGAAACGTAGCCGCGGGAATTCTTTCACTTACCCGGATTTTGAGTCCTGACTCTTGAAAAGATTAATGCTGATAGTCGTGGAAACTGGAACGGATTTGTTGGAAGTGGAACTATGGAATCCAAAACAGGGTGGTGCACTACAATGAGCAATCTGAAGAGTGAAGACTGAAATCTCCCTATGTGCTGACCCTCTCACTTAAAAAAAAATCACTTGACAAGCAGTACAAAATTCTTTAAATGCTTTTTTTCTCAAAATTGGAACATTAAAGTGAATGAAATGTCTTAGGTCTACAAGTTGCAAATTCTTAACAATTGATCTTTCTAAATCTAATGGTTATAGGGTGATTCTAGAGGTTTAAGTTCGCAATCCTATCACTTTGTGCATTTCATTATGGAATGCAACTACAACCATACATCAAATTTTCATCCAATGGTTGAAACTAGAGTAATTTATGATATTAACTTTAAAAAATAAGCATGACACATGTGTTTTAAAGTTGTTTTAAACTTTTGTGCGCTAGGATTGGCATCAAGGCCAAGGGGCCGATAACTTAAAGTTAACGTTGCAAAGGACTTGAAAAAATCTCCCTATGTGCTGACCCTCTCACTTAAAAACAAATCACTTGACAAATGACACTTAGCAGTACAAAGTGCTTTAAATTCTTTTTTTCTCAAAATTGGAACATTAAAGTGAATGAAATGTCTTAGGTCTACAAGTTGCAAATTCTTAACCGTTGATTTTTCTAAATCTAATGGTTATAGGGTGATTCTGGAGGTTTAATTTTGCAAGCCCATCACTCTATGCATTTCATTACGGAATTTAACTACAACCATACATCAAATGTTCATCCAATGATTGAAACTTGAGTAATTTATGATATTAACTTAAAAAATTAAACATGACATGTGTGTTTTAAAGTTGTTTTAAACTTTTGTGTGCTAGGATTGGCATCAAGGCCAAGGGGTCAATAACTTACCATTGCAAAGAAATTAAAAAAATCTCCTTGTGTGTTGACCCTCTCACTTGAAAAAAAATCACTTGACACTAAGCAGTACAAAGTGCTTTAAATGCTTTTTTTCACAAAAAATTGAAATTGGAACATTAAAGTGAATGAAACATCTTAGGTCTACAAGTTACATATTATTAACCATTGATCTTTCTAAATCTAATGGTTATAGGGTGATTCTGGAGGTTTAATTTTGCAAGCCTATCGCTCTATGCATTTCATTACATAATGTTTTTTGTGTGAAGAGTGTAGTTTCTTTTTCTGTCGAGAGTTTTCAGTGCGAAGCCGAATGGCCAGGTCTTCCAAGCTTGTCAATGTCATTGAGGTTTATGTGTCAGACTTGGCTCGGTTTGGGGCCGATACCCCCATCTCGCTTTAGAATACAGAGAGCCTGACTTCCTTTAGGGCCATCATAGACCAAAGGCTCAAGTAGATTTTGTTAAATTATGAGTCGTTGGTGTTAGTGGCTGTGAAAATGGTTCTAGGTTTCGGTCACCTGGAAAGTAGAGAGTATGGAAGAGATAATTTGTAGGTCTCCTCTTGGTTCTTAGCCTCTTTGTTGTATAACCTGGTGTCGAAACTGGAAGCTAGAAGCTTAATGCACAAAATGTTTAAACGTGACTTGCTTGGAGGGATGGATGAGATTCTTCGTGTGGTGGTAGAAGGCAAAGGTTGACCGTGGCCTTGCGACATGGAGAGAGTGGGAACGGAGGATACGGTGAAGATATACCCATTTCTCCTAGATTTGCAAGGACCTAGATTAATGTGTCATTGGGCGATTGTCGCGGTTGCTATGATTTTTCTAAAAAAGTTCTTTGGTCTAATGGTAGTTGATAGTGAGGATTGAAAGGACGAATTCAAAGAATTTGCACGGTTAAATATTTTTTTGTAAACTGGTTATAGTTCTTTTTTGTCTCATAGATGATAGTTTTTGCTTTTTCTATGTTTTGGCAGTCTCGTCTGGATAGTTTTTGGTTCGTTTATGTTTTGACAGTCTCTTCTGGTTAATCGATGTCAATATTACTAATGGGGTTTTTTGGTTAGTATTTACTGGGGTCTGTTTTGATATCATTTGGTTGTTGTAAACAGAATTCTGATGGGAGGGGTAGCATGATATATTTTTGCTTAAATTACCTGCATTGGCAAACACATGTACTTTGAACTTATATTAATAAAATATGAGAGATTATGTTTCAAAAAAAAAAGTGTTTTAAACTTTTGTGCGCAAGGATTGACGTCAAGGCCAAGGGGTCAGGAACTTAACGTTGCAAAGGACTTAAAAAATGAATAATGATATGGGGAACCGGGGGATAAGGTCAATGAAAAATTAGAAATAAATAATGACAATGTCACAACATTTAGTGTTTATAAATTTTGTCAATTTGATGGCAACTTTCTTTTTTCATTTGTATTGCTTTATGTTTTACTTTTAAATCTGCATGCATTTATTTCTTAAATAGATAAACCACAAAAATATACCACACTTTGATTTTATGATCAATGCAAATTGTAGAAATTTGTGTGACAAGATCCATATTATAGGCTACATTGCATCCATAAACATATTTGAAATCCCGTACTCGTAGTCCTTCCCCCATTCCTAACAAAATTCAATACCATCGACATCAGCCTAACAATTCTTTATCGATGGAACCCCCGTCATAGCCCCGTCGATGGCCAGAATAAAATAGCCACAACCTAGTATCGGTCTATCAATACTCTATCAGGCTGACTCATAAGGTGCTCTCCCCGATATAACGATAGAGTCAACAAAAGTAAGCACATCATTGTAACACATAAACATCGGTGGAACGAATGATTGCACTCCCCCGATGGCCCGATATAACCATGAATTATCAAGTGCATATTGCATAAAGTATATTACTTAATTTCTCAAAGGAAAAAAACTGATTTGAATATATTAATAGACACTAAAGTTTTGAACTCATAAAATAACTTTTTACAGTAAGTGTAAAGGAATAACGAAGAATAACACAACACAACCATTTATTTTGTTGCAACTAAATTTCAATGTCATATTATTACATATATTTTTAAAGACGAGTAACTGTAGAGAAAGCAAGCTCATGTTTTGTATAAATAACATATGTCGGTGTGTCACTTTACATAGACACAATTTAATAATTTATTCCAAGTTGTTGCTCATTACAATGGATTACAAATTGATTCCAATTTCCAACCTTCTGTTGCTGACAACTTACTACAAATGTAACTCTAAAAATAAATGCATGATTCCAAGCTTCTACTGGTGACAACGTAATACAAATGTGGCTTTGAAAATAAATGCATGATTCCAAGCTTCTGCTGGTGGATTTTCCAACCATGTTGGGGGAAGGGGGTTCTAATCATTTTGGGGAAATGGGAGTTGTGAAGATACAAAATTTACTTATCCCCTTTGAGAACCAAAGTCATGCAGAAGATGTAATACAAATGTCTCTTTGAAAATAAATTCATGGGGCTTGTCAGGCCAACCATGTTGGGGAATAGGGAGTTGTGCAGATACAAGAGGAGTAGAAAATTTGTTCCCATCTTTTGCACGCATCTTCCATGCACTGGTATAGCACTTACCTCCATCAGAGCTCCTCATCTTGGTTCAGAACATGTCTGAGAAGTTAGGTTAACCAAATAAACTTCTTTCCAATTCCACCCATTTTGAACTTGAAGGAAATTCATCTTTTATTGATTACTCTGTAACTACATAACTGTAGGTGGGAGAATTTACAGTATCCCCAATAATACCGCATCATCTTCTTTGTGAATCCTTATTAACCCTATAAAATAAAAACTCTTATGACACTATCCACTATTCACTATCCCTATTTATAGGCCATCAATGCCACTACCAGCCTGGGTGTAATGATAATTGTGATTCATGTATAATTAAAATGTTTAATTAATTTGATTGGCATTTGGCTACATGCAAATTGTACCTCAAGCTGACAAGCTATCAAAATCACTAGTGCCACTCAAATGATATGAAATCATTACAAATATTGTTTCATTAAAGCTATGAGTTGTCCAATAAATTGCTTCAGATGTTCATATCACATATGGCATTAATCGCCAACCACACTTTCTTCAAAAAGATTGAGAATTTTAATTAAATGAAATGTACAACGTCGAGGCATTTGAAAAGACAGAATGAGTGATGAGTGATGAGCCTTGATCTCGCCACATGTCTACATCTAATGGTTCTAGTGTTATTCTGGATGTTTCAATTCACAAGTCTAGTGCATCAAAGATTTACTTCTGGAATGCAACTCTTTTTGCTTGTTGGTGTATAGATTTGTCACTTTAACCATGAAAGTAGATGCAAGATATTTGCGAAAAATAAGTAAAGAAAAGCGATAGTTTTTCTTTTAACAAATGGACTAATCATTGCACAAAGTCTTAGAGATGAAAATATACACATTTTGACCTAATAGATAAACATTGAAGAATAATCATGAAGAAACACAATTCATTAATAATTAAAAGGAAGCATTAATAAATACACAGATTTAGAAATATATTTGTTTATCTCTCTAATGCCAAAAATGTGGATTCACAGACCTGTCACCACACACCCTATACAATCAAAAAGCACTCAAAATCTAAAACACAATTCAGTGATTCATTCATAATTAAAAGGAAGCATTACTAAATACACATATTTAGAAATATATTTTTGTATCTCTCTAATGCCAAAAATGTGGATTCACAGACCTGTCACCTCACACCCTATACAATCAAAAAGTTCTCAAAAGATTAAACACAATTCATTCATAATTAAAAGGAAGCATTAATAAATACATTGATTTAGAAATATATTCTTGTATCTCTCTAATGCCAAAAATGTGGATTCACAGACATAGACCCGTCACCCCACACCCTATACAATCAAAAAGCGCTCAAAAGTTTAAACTACCCCCCCCTTATCATTACATCTCACAAAAGGATTCATGCATTTTGTTAAACCACTGGAGGTGTCAGGAATTTGTATAGTTCTAACTACATTTCCATAACTAAATTATGAAATTCAGTGCATTCTTCTTCTTCTTTTGAAATGAAAATCACCCTGTTGTACTCAGCATAGCTGGTTTTCTCTTTCCAAGCCACTAAATGCAGCTGGGAAATGATGTTGATTTTCTCTTCTTCAAGCCAATTCAAATCTAGTTGCATGACGGCCACAAGTTCATCTTCCCATTCCCCGATATTTCCAGGAAGTACCATTTTGAGGAAACTCTGAGTCTGGAGATGAAAATGCTACCACCTTTCCTCTTATGCAGGCTCACTTAACTTCATCGATAGAAAGTGACCATTTATTTGCTAAGAAAAAAGTGCCAATCTGCTACTAAAGATTACATTAAACCTCAAGTTGTCGTTTGAAATAATTTGAGAATCTACATCCCTTAA
The DNA here is from genome assembly GCA_007115665.2 of Sequoiadendron giganteum. Lineage (NCBI taxonomy): Eukaryota > Viridiplantae > Streptophyta > Pinopsida > Cupressales > Cupressaceae > Sequoiadendron > Sequoiadendron giganteum. The sequence continues at coordinate 374,686,757 of CM021110.1, forward strand.
TGGCATCGTACAATACCATTTGAGGCTGCTTAGGGTTTTCCAATGTTTTTGCTATTTTTGAAAATATTTTGAGGTTGTTTTTGATCTTTTTGAAAGTTTATGTGAATGTTTATTTTTTTGATTATTTGAGGCTGCTTAGGGTTTTCCAATGTTTTGGGTTTTCAATTTTCAAATGTTTTTGTGTTTTTTAAGTTTTTTGAATGTTTAGGGTTTTCTTGAGATATTTGAATGTTTAGGAGTTTTATGGGCATTTGGATGTTTTTGGGTTTTTTGATATATGAATGTTTAGGGATTTTCTAAGAGTTTCAACCAAGAACCTAACCTAAAATACCTATCCTAGGTGCCTCAGGTGCTGATCAAATATTAGACTTCCCTACATTATACATGCAGAGACCACGTAGTTTGACTGACTTGACTTATTGACGATGAGATATTAACAGTTGATGGAATGTCAGTTTATTATGATGAACTGCTAAAGGACTGACCTAGGGTGTCTCGAGGGCACATCAATGATGGCCTTGCCTACGTTCAAGCTCAGAGACCTATAGTTTGACAAGGTACTATTTTTGGATTTTTGATGTTTTAACCTTTTTAGGGATTTTGATGTGTTTTGGATATTTTAGATTTTGACTTTACAATTTTTGAATGTTTTTGGATTTTACCTTATAGGATTTTACAAATTTTTTTGGATTTTTTTATGAACGTTTTATAATTTTTTTTAGGATTTTTGATAACCTTAAGATATACAAGAACCTGATCTGATCCATAACGAAGTGCCCCCGGTGTGACGCAATAGACTACCTTGATATAGGTGGGACAAACTGACCTGAGAAATATGCCAAGTAGTACTAAGGGGATACGATACTTCACAACATCAAGCTATGATATGGACACAGATGGATGATGAAATAAATAGGATGAATGATGCGATGGATGGATTGTGGTGCAAAGAATGATAGGATAAAGAGCCAAAGAATATATGGAGGTGCTTTATTTATGCAAGGCGCATGTTTGCCAAGTTTTCACCAAGGTACTTGCCCAAAGTGCCACTGAAGTGGTTTTCACTAGAGGACGATTTTTTTCTCTACTTTTTTCAATCCTATTGAACTCTTTTTTTTTGGATTTTGATTATTTTTTTTTATTTTTTTCTATTTTCATTTTTATGCCCTTCAAGACTAGGCATAAAAAAATTTAAGATGCAAGTTGTTGGTTGGCTCCTACAAGGGTTCACCTTCAAGCATTGATAATCGATACGCTCTTGATCCATAGCTTTTTGTGATGACAAAGGGACCCAACTAGTTAGGATCAAACTTTCCTTTACTATCCCGATCTGGAAGTTTCTTTTGATTTTTCTTTAGGATAAGATCCCCTACCTAGAAAGACCGACATTTCATCTTCTTGTTATAGATTTGTTTCAGTCAGTTTTGATATACTTGCAAGTGATTAAGGGCATCAAGATGACACTCATCCAATAATTCTAGCTCATTTAGTCAGGATACTTTATACTCTTCATCAGTGATTAGGTTCTATAGAGACACTCATAGTGATGGAAGCTTGACCTCAATAGGCAAGATGGCTTATGATCCATAGACCAAGGAGAAAGGGGTTGCACCTGTTGGTGTGCAGATACTAGTTCGATAGGCCCAACTACAGATGCCAGTCACAGCCAACTTCATTGACTATTTTCTTTAGGATTTTTTGAATGGTCTTGTTTGTAGCCTCAACTTGACCATTGCCTTGGGGGTAATATGGGGTAGAGAATCAGTGTTGGATGTTGAATATTTGGCATAGCTCTTTCATATCCTAATTCTTGAAGCGTGTTATGTTGTTTGAGATAAGAGTTTGTGGAACACCATAACGACATATGAGGTAATTCAGGATAAACTTGCCAATTTTCTTCCCCATTATGTAGGTCATATGAATGGATTCAACCCACTTGGTAAATTACTTTGTGGTTGTTATGATAAAATTGTGGTCATTGGATGAGGTTGGAGTGATCTTTCCTATGAGTTCAAGCCCCCACTATGAGAAAGGCCAAGGTGTGATCATTGGTTACAATTCCTAAACTGGAGCATGAATTAGATCTCGATGTTGTTGACACTGGACACACTTTTGCAAATATTGATGGGCTTATTTTTCCATGGTGGCTAGTAGTACCCCATCCTCAATAGTTTCTTAGCGAAATTCATACCACTAGAATGGGAACCACATATGTCATCGTGTACTTCTATTAAATCGTTCAAGGCTTCCTCTTGGTTAAGAAATTGTAGTAATTTCCCTTTGATGCTTTGACGATAAAGGGTATCACCTAGGATCATGAATCGAGATGCCTTTTTGACAAAGGTCTTTTTAAGGTTAGAGATGATATCGGATGGGAGGATTCCTCTGCTTAGGTAGATGAATATGTCATGATACCATGGGGATCCAGGACCAACAATGACACACACAAATTCAGATTAAGGGGTTTTGAAAGTTGGTATGAGAAGTTGTTCTACCAATAATTTGCATTGGAGGACATTATGCGGCATGTCTAACAATGGTCCAATTGCTACCATAGCATCTTCTGCTCGATTATTCATGTGAGGAATTTTCTCAAAATTTATATCAATAAAAATGTCTTTGAGACTCTCTACCATCTTTTTATAAGGAGTAATCTTATCATCCTTAGTTTGGTAGTCGTCATTGAATTGGTTGATAACCAGTTGTGAGTCTTCATAGACTTTCATTCCTTGTATCTACCATTGAACTGCTATCCTTAGACCTGTGATTAGGGCTTTGTACTCAGCAATGTTGTTAGTACACGTAAATGATAGCATGTATGACTTCCAGATGTCTCCTTGAGGGAGATAAAGAGAATACCCGCTCCTGATCTATGTTGGGTGAATGATCCATCAAAGTACATTTTCCATTGATCTATGAGATTGACAAGGAACAGTGATTCATCAGGGAATTCAGATATCAATGGGTTTTCTACATAGATAGGTTCCTATGCTAGTTGGTCTACGATCAGTTGTCCTTTGAATTCCTTGTGTTGTATGTACTCTATGTCAATTTTATTCAAGATCATTACCCATTTGGCCATTTGCCCAGTGAGAGTTGCTTTGGATAATAGGTATTTCAATGGGTCGATCTTTGCAATAAGTATGATCTGATGTGAGAACATGCAGTGTCTAAAGTTTTTTGAAGAAAAAACTACTACCAATCATGCTTTCTCAATGGATGAATAGTTCATTTCATAGCCCACCAAGGTCCTATTGATGTAATAGATGGCTCTCACCTTTCTATTTTCATCATGTTGTGCTAAAAGAGCACCTAGTGTTGTTGATGTTGTTGAGATGTACAAGATCAATGGTTTGTTTGGTATCAGTGGAATGAGTACTGGAGGTGTCAATAGATAGTCTTTGATCTATTGGAAGGATTTATCACACTTCTCATACCACTTGTAAGTTATTCCTTTATGTAGAAGATGCGAGAAAGGGTGGATTTTGTCTGATAATTGTGTTATGAACCTTTTGATGGATTGCAATCTTCCTTGTAATCCTCTCATTTGCTTTAGTGTTTATGGTGGTTCCATGTCTAGGATGGATTTCAATTTTTCTAGATCAATTTCTATCCCTTTTGTGAGACGATATAGCCAATAAGTTTCCCTGATATAACCCCAAAGACACATTTTTGGATTCAGTTCTACCTTGTACTCTTCAAGTCTATCAAAGATGGGTCCTAAGACTTCTATGTGCTCACTTATTTTCTTTAATTTGGCCAAAATATATAATCCACATAATATTCAATTGTTTTGTGGATCATGTCATGAAAGATTAGGGTCATTGATCTCCAATAGGCCACTCCTACATTTTTTAGCCCAAATGGCATTACATTCCAACAATATGTTCCCCATGGACAAGTGAATGCAGTTTTGTGTTGATCCTTCTTGGTGATCATGATTATATTGTATCCTGAAAAACCATCCATGAGTGATAGCATTTCATGCCTAGTTGTTCAGTCCATGATGAGGTCTATGTTAGCAAGAGGAAAATCATCCTTCGAGCATGCCTTGTTCAAGTCTGAAATTAGTGTAGATTCTAATACCCCCAATGGGTTTGGGACTAGTACTAGGTTTGAAACCCACTCAGGATAATCTATCATTTGGATGAATCCAACGTCAAGAATCTTTTGTAACTCAAGTTTCACCAAGAGTGTTATCTGAGGGTGCATCTTCCTTGATTTCTGCTTTATTGGCTTAGCTTTAGGATAAACTACTAAGTGATGCACAACTACTTTTGGATTGAGCCCTGGTATATCAGTGTATGATCATGAAAATTTGTTTTGCTCTTTTAGGATTGTTGCTATACTTTTTTTTTCTTCATCCAACAAGGATTTAGCATAAAAATTGATCTTGGGTGCTTCTTTTGTTCCCACATTCACTGGAGTGGCATTTTCTGCTAGAACTGTTGACTTCTCTAGATGCATTTCACTAAGGAAGAGATTGAATCCCTCATCCTTGGGAACCTCAGTGAGGTTTTCACCTTTAGATGCATCCTTTCTTTTTACTATTTTAGGATCATAAAGTGTCATAGTGTGGTTTCCACCTAGAGATATGCATGCTAGTTGTGTGTCATTAATTTTGTGACTAAAGGCTTCAATTGTCTCCCTGTAGTACGCTCATGTTTCTAGCTCCATGTCAAAACATTCCTTGTGATCTACCCATGGTAAGTTTTCATGGAGTCCCATGAATTTTCAGATTGCTTCATCATTTTTGAATAAATTGAGAATCAGCTATCCTTGTTGGTCCAAGTCAATGAGTTGTGGGTATACTAAACGTATTTTAGTTGGTTGATTGCTCAGAGAAGAGGATGTTATGGATATCATGAAGAGGGAGTTGTTCTCAAATAATTCAGAAACATCAAGAGGGAAGTCATCTAGGGTCATATCATGTGATGTACGTAACCAAGAGGAATCCTCTGCTCATTTAGTGGAAGTGCCTTTGCCAATAAGGGTGACTTTGCTAGTACTACAACCTAGTCCAAGATTCTTTAGGAATTTCTCAGGAAAGATGGGTTCTAGAGAACTATTATAATTATGTCCTAACTTCTCCTTCTTGTTATAGCCCCATCCCTTCATTAGCTATAATCCTTTATTGTCATCTTCCATGGGAAGAACAGGGACAGGTCATTCATCCTGATATAGTAGTTTAGAGACATTCTCCTCGTTGACATCTTCTTGGTTAAAATCTCCCCACTTGGTGAAGGTAGTAGCTTCCAAATTGATTGTTTCAACCTCTTTGTTGCTAGTTGTTGGTTTCTTGTGGGATTGAGTCGAAAGAGTTATCCCTCCTAAGACAAAGGTATTCTTCATTGGCTTATAGTTTCTAGAACCATCATCCTATATCACTGCTTTGATGTCGGGAATGTTTTGCACAATAGGTATTTTCATTTCTAGGGTTGATGCAAGGGATCAGGGGTCAACATATGAGGAGGATGGTGTAGGCCCTTCATCATTCTTGGGTATTTGGGGGATCTTATAGAACGTGGCCTCAAGGTTCTTGCAATAGTAAAAGGGCACGGGATCTCGATGGATGGTAATTTCTCTGCCCTCAAAAGGAAACTTTACACATTGATGATAAGTCGAGGCTATAGCTTTTAGGGCATGGATCCATGGTCGGACAAGTAGGATGTTGTAGGGAAGATCAAGGTCTAAACCCACTTGGATGTGTAGTGCAATAATGCCTTGTGATCTACCCGCTCTTGATCATCATATGCTCTGATGGTGTACTCTTTTCTTTCTCAATAGTATCCTCTGAATAGCCCAAGTTCTTGATCAACTAAAGGGTACAAATGTTCAAACCAACACCTCCATCTACTAAGACTCTTTTGACCTTGTTCTTATGAATGATGACCTCAAGGTGTAAGGCACGATTATGAGATGGTTGTGATGGTAGGTATTATTCTGAGAAGGTGAGAAGATGATTGGTAATATGCCCCACCATAGTTTGAAATTGTTTTGTATCAATATTCGCAAGGATGGATAACTCTGACAAAGCATTCTCTAGGATTTCCCTATGCATGGGGGATAGCCTCAATAGTTCTAAGATTGAAATCTATAAAGGGGTCTTCTTAAATTGATCTAATATATTGTACTTGTTGGGCTTTGACGTTGACAAAGTAGGTTGTGCCCTAGATTGAGGTGGGACTCCTTGTATGGTAACTTTTCCACGTCATGTGGTGACTCCACACTCTGCACTAGGCCCTTTTAATGGTGACAATGGTGATGACACTATCACAGGAAGCAACCACATTAGAATAGGTATGTTGCATGTTTGTGTAATCCTTAGATTTTTCGTTGTTGCTCCCTTTGCTATGATCTAGCATAGGGTTTTTGTATATCTTAAGATCTTGGTTACCGGATGATATCTCAATAGATGTGGTGTCACTCTCTATAAGTTCTTGGATAATATTTTTGAGCCTTATGAAATTTATTGTTTTGTGTACTTTGATTTTATGAAATTCACAAAGATAGTTCTTGTTGTACCAGGATGGTTTATCTTATGGCTCTTGGTAATTTTCAAAGTTGGGAAGCGTTATCAGGTTTGACTCTACCAATTTCTTCATAATGGTCTTGATGGGTTCTAACAACTGTGTGTACTTGCATTTTGGATAGTTGTTCTTGTTAGGGGTTTTCCTTTGTTGTGTTTTGGTGCTCTTGATCTGATTGTTTTGAGGAGGTGTTGTTTGTTGCACAGTTGGTTGAACATTAGCAACTTGATTTTTTTTCGGCCTTGGAGCACCTAGGACTACCTTAGCATCTACTAGGCCATCATTTTTCACATTCATGTTCTTAGCCCAAACATGAGGCTTGTAATTTGAACTAGTTAATGGGTGATTGTCTTTGTAAGCTTGAGTATTTCCCTATGAGATTAGAGCTCTCTCGATGTTAAGGGCTCTAGGGACAAGCTCATCATAAGAGGTGATGCACTGCATTTTCAAGTGGAAGGATAGATTTGAATCTATATATTCTATGATGATTCCCACTTGGTGTTCATCAGGAAGAGGCCACTTTCTCTTACTAGCTCTTTGTCTCCGTCGTTGTAATAAATTAGCGAAAGACTGTCCTTTATTTTTTTTGAGAGTATACAACTCTTCTAGGCTTACGTCCATGTCAATATTAAAGGAGAAATTATCTATGAGCGTATAGGTGATTTCTTGAAAAAAAATTATACCCGGCAGTATTTGAGAAAACCAATCCATGGCAAGACCTGTTAAACTTCAAGGGAAGAGACACATTAAATAAGAATCATTAAAAGAAACCTCCATACACATGATATTAAACTCTTTGACATGGTCCACAAGACTTCCTCTCCCTTTGTATTTATCAAATTTGGAGATTTAAAATCCAGGAGGGAATGGTACCATTGTGATGTTTTGATTGAATGGATAGGGACATAGATTTTGTGTATGGGGCTTCTTTTTCTTGCCCATCTAAAGATCCTGCATTTCTTGGGATAACGCCTTAAGTTGTGAGGCTAGATCGTCTTTCGGGTTTGGTGGAGAAACATATGTTGGGATTTGTGGGATGGTAGATGGGTTGTATACAAGATTCTGATATAATAAAGTGTTGTATGGGGTGTATGGTGTTGTGATATTTTATGAAGGTGATTGAGGTGTTGATGTATGTGTTCCTAATTTGTTTGTATTGACGATGTTTTTTTGAGGATTATAGTAGGAACTTTGTTCGTTTTTTTTTTGTTGTTGTTGGGCTTCTTGAGCTAGTAAGGCTTGTTGTTGTTGTTGCATCGCAAGGGCTACTTGTTGGGCTTGCTATTGTTGTTTTGTTGCAGCTTCTTGATGGGCTTGATGTTGTTGTGCTAAGGTTGTTTGATCTATTGCTAAGGTTGTTTTCTATTGTTGTTGATGTTGTTGTGCTGCTAGGGTTGCTTTCTATTGTTATTGATGTTGTTATGTTGCTAGGGCTGATTTTTGTTATTGTTGTTGTTGGATGGCTTATTGATAAGCTTGTTGTGATTGCTATAAAGCTAAGACATGTTCTTGTAATGTAGGATCAGTTGGTTGTTGGGACATTTGTGATAGATTTGGGGTGGTTATGTTTTGAGTGGGCAGTGGATTGTTGATGAGAGGTTGTGGATTCTATGGATTTAACATTCCTTGTAAGATAGTGGATTGAGGTGGAGGAATGTAAGTTTGAGGTCCCATTTTATTTTTCATGACTTGGGGGACAAATGGTAAAGATGAGGATGGCACCATTAAATTTTGTGATGTTAAGGGAAAATTAGGACCTTGGGTCTACTAATTGAAAGTATTCCCTTGACCGATGTTTTGGAGATTCCCTCGTATTTGGGATGTGGTCAAGGTATTACCCTGGTTGATGGGGTTTGTGATCAAGGGATATTTTGATGTGGATTGATGATGGATGGAATAGATTTGTTTTGGGCAACCTCTAGGTTTGGCGTATCAATGGGTGGATTGGATGAAGATGTTCCATGTAACATTAAAGTCTGATTTTGCATGAGGGTATTTCCTTGCCCTTTTGGGTCTATTTGTGGCATTTGGTCCACACTACTTTGTGTGATGTTTGACACAATTTTGATACTCATGGGTAGGGATGAAGAGGGGTGTCCTTAATATGTTAAGGTTGTTTTGGAGTAATGAAGTGTAGGAGGTTTATATATATGTTGGGGATCCTCGTGAATGGAAGGAGCACCAAAGGTAGGTGTCCAAGTAGTATTTTTAGGTGGATTAGTGTTTAGGGTACCCACAAGCATGTTTCTTTCAAATGGAAGAGTTAGACCAAAGTCTTTGGCCAAAATAGTTGCAAGACTCGGAGTGGATGTTTGATTTAGCCCTAGTGATGGGGTTGTGAAGCCTTGTGATAAATTTTGTGCAATAAATGATGGAGAAATCAGAGCTATTTTTTTCTAAGACTTTATGTTCCATGATTTCCTCCCTAGTAAGTTCAAAATGGTTATTGGTAATGTCTTCTATCTCATCTGGCCCTAATGAGATGATGGTTGTTGTGATGGGGTAACTTGACTTCTTGGATCAAATTCTTGAGGATTTGGATCACTTGAGTTAAATGTGACTTTGGTTTTCTCCATGACTCTCTTGTGTTGTGACCTTGTCTTTAACATAAATTGTGGGTCACCTATGGGAGAGTTGTGTTGAGATTTTTAATGTTTGTACTCTCTAGTTGACTCAAATCTAGGTAAAAGGGACACTCTAAATCTTTTTGGATAAATGATGATAATGGGAGATCAAAAGGTGGATGATGTGGAAAGTGATCTTTGCAAATGTTTTGGGACAACACTTTTGACTTAAGTTTGATGTTTTGATGTTTGGATAAAGGATGTTGGTGAACTTGGAAAGCTTTAGGGTAGACTCATGACCTTCAAGATAAACTAGTTCAAAGATGATAACTAACTTAACCAAATGCATGGAAAATCATTCATTTCACATACAAAGTAGCTAAGTTATGGGTTGGTTTGATAGATGTTAAAGTCAAAAAGTGTTGGTGTATTCAAAAAAATTGCAAATTTTGGTGAAGTGAAGGATGAAATTTGATGAAGGGGTGGATGAAATGTTTGACCCAATGTTGACATAAAGTGAACCTTTATTTGAAAAGACCAAGGTAGTGAGAAACATGCTAGACCTCTAAAGCTTTCAAATCCTAAAGACCCAAGTTTTTAGATAGGTTCAAGATCATGAAAAAGACTAGGGTTTTGACTAAAAAAGAATGTATACAAGTCTAGATTATTCCTTGAAACACATTTGTAGAAGTTGTATACCAACCTGGTTCTATTTCACTAAAGTGCTAAAAGGTGTTTTTTGAGAGATTTTAGACTAAGATGCATAATTTTGAAATGATGACCTGTAGACCTTCTCTTGGGGATTCTGATTTTTTGTGAGATCATTTAGAGAAGTTAAGATTATGAAAAGGATATTTATTTTCATGCAGGCGGTGGTAATATGGGCCTTTCGAACACGATATCAAATTGTTCCTCTTCTTCATCTATGACATATGTGGTGTTTGTCCACTAGGTTGGTGTTTCTTTTGTTTCAAAAGTGAATCTTCTCAAACTACTAATTATATTGATTTGTTCTCCTTCAATGAGTTCAAATTTTGGTTGAATGATGGAAGGTGTAAGGTCGGGTTGTTCAATAGGAGCAATCAATCTCCAAATGGTCATGTGGGGTTCAATTTTTCAAGTTAACTTGCTTAAGTTAGTTTCTTTTACCAAAAACACTTGTCTTGATGAAATTTTGAACTAAATGTCTATGTCAAAAACATCATAAATTTCACAAGGTCCATTTTATGAAAAAGGATGAAGTTCAAGCCATATTTTCCTATGTTAAATTTGGGAAGTATGGATTGAGATATAAACCAAAATACTTAGAAGTCTCTAAGAATCAATCTTAGGAAAAGCATTAATATCAAGGTTTTTCAAAGGGTATCCATACTTAAACCAAAAGGGTTTGAAATTTTGAAAGGACGTTGTTGATGTTTGTTTGCAATATTTTGGAACCAAGCAAAGTATTAAATTAAATCACAATAATTTACCATCCTAGGTTTAGAAGATACTACTTTCTAAATCCCCACTTGGATTTCTCCAAACACTAAGACAATGCAAACAACTAGAGATTTGGCAACACTGGCTCCCCTCCATAGCACACACTTCTCGGGACCACCAAATCTCAAATCTTGAAGATCTGAAGATCCTAAGGAATTTTTTGTTTCATCAATTGAATAGTAAAATGTGGGGTGGATTTGAAACAACAATTCTTGCACCAATAAGCATAAAGGTTTTTGGCTTCTAAATAATTGGTTCGTAATAAGGACTTTTGTTCAAGGTGGTCATACACATGGCAATATTAGCTCAAGATTATTTCAATCAAGAGGCCTCCCAATCCTTTCCTAAGAAAGGATTTTGACATGTCACATGGAAACTAGGGGTGGCACTTTTCAATATGACACATCTGAACCTATTGCTTATGACTTTCGTCACAAACTCATTTTTTATATAGTATTTTGAAAGAACTTGGCTATAGCTCATTGCCACTTGGTTCATTCCCTCCTTTCAAAGCAAGGAGGAAGGCCCTCTAAAGATAAACAAAATCAAGGAAGTACATTTGTAGTTTGATCTCCCTGATCGCTTGAAGCAAGGAGAGAACACACACAATTCCTTTTCCCTACAGTAGCATGGGGTTCATTTTAATCCAAATTGAAATATGTGGGCAATTATATAAAATTTTGAAGGAATGCTTTAGATTCTCAAGATCACCAAGTGGCACGAGAGAAGTTCATTTGCATTCAGTGACAAAAATGTAAATCACAAAACATAGCAAACACTTGTTAATTTTAACCTTCAAATCAAAGGTGAGTTTATTTTATGCACCAAATGAAGTGTTAAGTTGTATTATTAAATTTTAAACCCAAAGTAAAATGATGTGAGGGTTCATTTTAATCTCATTTGAGCGTTCTTTTTAAAACCCAATTGAAAGCTAGTGTGGTCCTAAAGCATAAAATAAAAATCATGATAAATGGGTTATAATTGCCCCAAAAGTGTCGAAACATGTGTTACAATTATAAGATTTAAATACAAGAATGCTTTTTCACTTCAACTTTTATCATCCAACCTACAAAAACCTAGTCATCCTAAAAACCAAAATAAAGCTAGAGGAATGTTAGTGATAGATAAAGTAAAAAAAATAAAGCACATGCTAAAAAACCACACTATTTTTGCTTAAGGGAGAAAAGTGTCACTATTCATGATAACTTCGCCATAAATCAAATGAGCATCACTTTGGTGAAATTTAGCGTCACCCTACAAAAGGACAGTGACGACGATAGCATCGCTATTTGGGAGTGTCGCTATTTGCAAATCCTCAATAGCTCTAAAAGTATTCAGCGTTTGTGTTTATTTTAATCAACACCAAGGTATTAATTAGGCATCATTGTTTCTGATGATGATAGCATCATTGTATGGCGACACCCAAAAAAGGCGCCACTAAAATTTCTTGGAGCATCGTTGTATCCTGCAAGAATTAGAAAAAATAGAATTCGATGTAGAAATTTATTAAATTTGATTGGTTATGCCCTCCTTCTAGTGCCAGAATGTGACCGACAGATTAGTATGGGAAGATTACACTTGATCCATGAAGAATAGAAGCATAGTTAAGCCACCAATGTCAATCTCAATAGGATTAATCAAATGAAAATTAAACCAAGCATCCATTAAAACCAAGCATACTAAACTATGAAATCTTTAAAAATGCCTACTCTAATCCATTGAAACTTATCCTATTGGGGGAGTGGTGTCGCATTGATGTGGAACGATGACCCTTTCCCAATCCCGTGGATAAATTAGCTTGTTCCAATTAGTTTTATTGAAGAAAATTGATGCAACCATTGATAGATGTGTATGAAAACATGGTTTTAACCTAAATGAACATGGTGCAAGCTAATTTAACATGATTTTATGCTAAAATGATCTAGATATGTGAGTGCAAAGCTAATCTAGATGGATTTTAAACTAAAATATTCAAACCCTAATTAAAAAATAAGCTAAATAGATGCATTATGTGATCATGGAAGCTATTAATGGAAGCTAAACTAATATTCAAGCAATTAAAGTAAAAAGATGCTAAATATGTGCTAAATATGAGTGTGATTGTGAGTGATTTTAACAAAATAAGTTTGATGTTAAAAGATGGATCCATTTGTCTCCCAATAGTGACCTATTTATAGGAGAGCAAATGAGAAATGGAGGGTTGAGATCAAAAAAATATAATCAATGGTCAAGGATGGAAGAAGTAGGAGGCATGGATCATGGATTCTCATCAATGGATGAGAATGAAAGATTATATTTTCATCAAGGGTTAATATTCCTTCAAACAAACACATTGTTGACCTATACAAGAGATCACAAGTTAACTTGCACATGAAGTCAAGTAAGTTTGTTGAAAAAGGAATATTCCCCTTTTTCAAATGAGTGAGGAAAGAGAATATTCTCATGGGTGAGAGAAAATAGACTTTTAGAAAATTAAAACAAAGTTTAACTGTGCAAAAGAGGAAAGAATATTCCTTTTGGAGGAATGTGCAAAGGAGGAATATTCTCTTACAAGTGGGGGAATTAGATTTATTAGTAATTGAATAATTAAAACAATGTTAATTATGCAATTAGGAGAATTAGATGATATTAATTAAATAAAATGATTTAATGAATGGGGAAAAGGTGGAATGATATTTAATTAAATAACTTAGGGTTATTTAATTAAATAAGGAGACTTGGGGATTTAAATTAAATAACTTGATGTATTTAATTTAATAAGACAAAATTTTAGCATGGAAGGGGGGTGAATAAACCTAATTAAATCGATTAGGTTAATAGATGAAGATGATGTAATTAATTAAATAGTTAGGCTAATTTAATCAATTAAGTGAAAAAATGATGGGTTTAGGAGGAAATGATGTTAGTATACCTGATTCGAGTGCATGATATCATTCAGGAAATTTTTCAGTGTCTACAAAAATACCTATCATGCAACTGCTACTCAAGTTGTCTCAAAACAACTTCCATGCACTCAATAAAGCAAGTATTCGCCATGGTAGTATCACAAAAAAACTCTTACAAATAGCAAACCTAAATGATGCTCAATTTTCCCCATTCCTTCTTCAATAAATCCTTATGGACATCCTCAAGAGATCCTAAGAATGAGTCAATAAAATAAAATCAAAAAGATAAGACTATGGAAAGATAAAAACAATGTTGCAGTATCACTTGCCATATATGTTTGGTTTGGGGCTATTATCTGATGTTTATCATGTCTATTGTAGGAATGGATCCATTAAGGCATATCTCAAGATGTTGTTGGTGAATTGCCAAAAGATAGGTAGTTAACACTTTGTCATTGTTTTCATTCGTTTGTAATCAAAACTTTTTGATTGTTTGCTTGAAAGTTCTAGCTTTTTTTGTTTGCTTTGTTTTTTTGTCAAAGGGTGAAGATGACGATTTGTTTATTATGTATGAAAAGTTTATTTTGGATTGTGATGATGGTGTTAGGACCTTTTTTATTTTTCTGAGATTTATGATGTTTTTGTTGTTTTCATGGGACTAACCTAGCACCTTGGGGACTCATCAAAGATAATCCTTTCCTTCATTGTACATGTAGAGGCTCGTAGTTTTCTTGGTTTGGTGTGAACATGTTTTTGATCTTTAATTTTTTGTGAATTTTGTTGGATTTTGAATTTTTGACTAAGTTGAAAGAAAGCATGATAGATACCTAAGTGGACTGACCTATAGCCTCGAGGGTTGATAATCCTTGCCTACGTTGTACACACAAAGACCACTTAGTTCGACTTTGTGACTCAAAGCATAACATGTTTTGGGGATTTTTTATGTTTTTGACTTTCTTTTTTATTTTGTTATTTTCTAGATGTTTTTGATAGTTTTTGATCATAATGGGACACACAAAGATCTAATCCACAACCCGTTTCAGGAAGTTTCCCCCAGTTCAAGGCAAAATTACCTTCCTTAATCAGTTATCAAGCCATGGTTGGACATGTTTTTTTATTATGGGACGAATGGGTGGATGCTTTAGATAATGTTGCACTAACTCATTTGATTGAAAAATCCAACAAAAAATTTTGACGAAAGCTATATAATCAAATGTATCGTCGGGCACTTGTGCGAAATTTTCATTTTTTTTAAATTTTATCCCCAACGTTCGTCAGAATTTCAACGAACCTTATTTTTCGTCGAAGTTTCGACGAAGATATTTCACCGAAATTTTGACACACTTGCAAAGTTAAATTGTGGCCGACATAAATAAAAATGAGCTCGACTATTTATTGCGACAGTGTTTTCTATTTATTCCAATAGTGTTTTGCTCAATGATTTTCTTGGAAAAAATTAGAAAAAACTCAAGAAGATATCGCCAGGTTGAGGGTAGTCATTGTCTTTTTCCATAATTCATTTGTGAATTTAGATTTGTACTTCCAGGTTTGAAAATCATATTTTAAAGCAAAATCTCATCAGATTTCATTTTTAGTCTAATGCATTTTCAGAATTTCATTTCCAGATTTTCGACCTGACTTCACAAATTCTTTATAAGGGAATTGTTTATAATTGATGGAAAATTCTTGATGGATCTAGACAAAGATTATATTTGCAAGGTTTCAATTTTAACCCTAATGATCAATTTTCAATAGATTTGGGAGCCATAACTAGATAATATTAAAGGCATAGGGATAGCTACACAGTGAAATAGTTGTCAAGATTCAGGCCTAGAGGATTGAACAAAGAATTGGGAATGTTTGATAGTGGATAGTTAGAGCCATTTATCTATGATATTTTTGAAGACTACTTCATAAAGATGTGTTTTTCCCTTTGCCAAGTTTCAAAAATAGATTTTAGACCTTAGATGCCAATGTCCTATAAAAGCAGTTATGGTATATTTGTTACCTGAAGTTCTTGAATTCATCTTGACTCTATATATATGTATCTATTTTTTATTTGAACAAGAAAGAAAGAAAGCAACCAATTTGTAAATATTGTGAGATATTTAGAGCAACAAACTAAAAACTGAAAAAATGAAGGTCAAGGCCTCTCTATTTTTCTCAGTTCACTTAAACTTTTTAGATGCTTCCAAACATCTAGCAAGCTATAACTATCATGTAGATTATATGATTTCTATTTGTTTTGTACTTTGGAACAGTTTACAAGATGAAATTGTCTCCTCATGTAGAAGTATAAGCTGCCAAATTCCTTCAGAAGTTGGTATAGGAATCAAAAGATGAACCTGTCAAATTGGAAACCAAATTTTTTGTGGTAAGAAGAGTTGATTTTGACATGAATGACATGTTGTAACAGCTTTATTAAGTAATACAATTTATTTAGTTATTTGACAATTTGGTGATTTGTGTGTAGATATGCCACCATATGAAACTGAGTGGAAAAGAGCACTCCTTACCTTATCAAGTAATATCCAGGTAAGATGTTATAAAAATAACTTGTGCTTTTAGTGAAGTTGGTCAACCTACTCATGCTTTTCCATGCTTAATTTTTTCCTTTTGGATTGAGCTACTTATGATAAATTTTTAACTTTCCTTGCAACCTGTGTATTACCCTCTCAAGTTTTTAACTGGTTAAAAGCAATCTCTTACAAAGGATATAAAATTCCTTAGTACTTTAGATTTTCCTTTATGTTAAGGGAGGCATTTGACTATTGTTTATATAATTCAACTTTATTTGAGAGTAAGCATATTTTATCTCTATGTGGTAGATTCAGACACTAAAAGAAAGTATTTGACCTTATTAGGAAAAATAAAGCAAAAAACGTAAAAGTGCATCACATCTCTGTTGAAAGTGATCCCATATCCTTTGTGATACCTGCCCTCTAGAAACTTGACTATCCTTTGTCTTTTAGGTTATGCATGAGTTTATTCATTTGATTTCAATGGCCTTGCTTAACACTTGAAGAAATTAATTGTGGTAGCTCCTTGAGATATTGTCCATGCACTCCTTAATACACTTGTAGGTTTTCCTCTTTTGAAACTTTGTGAGATGGAAATATTTATTAGTTTACCATACTGCTATGAAGAAAATGAACCCTTGACAAGATTTATGATGTTTTAAAAGCCCTCTTGACTGCTCAGTTACTTTTCTTTATGTATCTTTTAAAGTTCGTCATACTATCCTATCACTGTTATTATTAATTTCAATGCCCCCTTCATGATTATGACATGGACTAATCATTGTTTATTTGAATATTCATGACTGTGATCTCCTTTTGGGAATCTATAGTAAATTTTCATGCCTTTCTTTGAAGTCCATTTCCTTAAATGTTTTCTCTTTCCTCATTGCTCCTTACCTCTATAGTATCCCTATATTGCATATACATAATAATAACAATTATGGTGATAACTAGTGGACATGGGTATAACATCAAGCATCATAGAAATGTAGTTTATAGCTGCATATATAATACCCCAAGATACTAATATTGTAGCACTAGTCAAAGAATCATCATCAAACTATATTTGTTGATTAAATACAATGAAAAATAAAATATATTAAAATATAAAACATTGATCTTTTCTATCTACTCCACTATAAATAATAAAGACTTCCAACACTCAAATTGGAAGGAAATTTCTACAATATTTATTATTTACAGTGGAGTAGATAGAAAAGATCATTGTTTTATATTTTATTATATTTTATTTTGCAAATAGCATTGGACAGTAAACTGGCCAATACACTGTCAAACATAATGATTGGACCCTATGAATATATAGGTTATCAATCTTTAATCAATTCACATGAGAAATCATACTGACCAATAGTATTAATGAAACTTTGATACTATATAACAATGACTAGTCTCAGTTTGATGACATTTCAAGACCAATGCATGAATATCATTTGGGCCTCATGGCATTGAACATTGTTTTCATTCAGCCATGATATAATGTTCTTATAGGAAGCACAATACTAGTATGATTGAATGTATCAGAGGAAATAGGATTTAGAGTAGATGAAAAGAGAACAAAAATATTGTAGTGTAACCTTATTATTATATAAATAAATAAAAAAATAGTAAGAGTAGGAACCCCAAATATCATGTTCATTGTCTATGTGAATATGTGTGGAATAGAGTGACCCCTATCTATTTCAATTGCTGATAAGGTTACAGTTTATTATTATTCTCCTTTGCATAGTATAAGCTCTAACCAATTTTTAATATTTAGCTTAAAAGTCAAGATAGTATTCCATATTGATTCTATGTCAATAGGAGGGAGGAAGTTGTATATGGATTCTAGAATAAAAATTGTAATTGTTAGGTCTCAAAAATGCAGGTTTGAACCACAAGAGGTTGTCAAGCTCTTACAACATTTTTGGCTAACGTACAAGGCCAAATAATGAACTTGGACCTTCTACTCTTTAGGCTTTGCTAAACCTAGGTGGGTGTACCTATGTGAATGATGCATATTTGAACTATGTTTCCTACTTGACCAATCTATCCACAATGGAAATTTGACAATGGAGAGATGTGATTCTAATTTGGTATAAATTGTATAAGTAATATCAAGGTAAAATCTAATATGTTCAGTTAACAGATGTCAAATAAAATGGATAAAACTAAATGATGAAATGGGGAAGACCAGTGCCTCGTTGGGTAAATGGAGTCAAATGAAAGTCTATGAGGAATGGCTTCTATCTGGTAGAAATTCTAATTGTTTGGCATACAAATATTTGTCTATAACTTGTATAAACATGTAGGAATGTAATTATCAAGTTCTTATTAATGATCCAGATGATGCTTCCAAGTTACTGTGAATGACTAGAAGGATTTAATCTTTACTTGAAAGAACCAATTAATCATACCACACGAATACAGCAAATATGCATCAATAAATTGAACATATGCTTGATATATCAATTTAAATAACAAAGAAACACCAGCCTTGGAGACAATAATATTTTCAATTAACTCAACAAACAATTGATACCAGAATGGCACCATTAAAATCGGAGTCCTTTCATTGATTCCTCAAAATTTCATACATGCATCATGGTCCTTTTAAATGTAAGTATTCTGGAAATTATCTATTCTGACAACCTATTCTCCTTATAATCTCCCCCCTTTCTTTTTGCTACAAAAATGGATATTTATACATCAACCACTTGAAAGGACACGTCCTTTCAGAAATGTCTTATGTTAAAACAACAATAAATTAAAAAAGGTAATTAGGCTCTATTTAGCCATAAGTGAATCTTCGACAAGTGGTCCAAGTAGTCTCGGTGCTCATGTGTATATGCATCTCCCAATGCATTCAGACCGTGATTTCCATTTTCACCATCTTTTCATTTTATTCGCATGCTTCATCCAGTGTTATATCTTTCACGGTAGTTGTCTTCATAATTTCTTGCAATATTGACTCACTTTCACCTTTCCACCTAGTCATTTCTTTTAATCTTCTTCCCTCATCGAAGAATGCATTCAATCCCTTTTTGGTGGCATCAATTAATCCTTGTGCATCCCCTCGCAATTCTTCAAAAAATTCTTTGTGCTTATTCATAAGATGATTTACAGCCTCAATTGCCGCATTATAAGGAGCATCCCTCTGGTTTATTTCCTGGAGCTTCTCTAGGATCCTACCATCCATTCTCTCATGTTCTTGTAATGTAGCAAAGTTATGTGAGTGTATTCCCCAAAGCTTATTCAACCAATTTTTTAGACTTGCTTGTCTTTTCTTAATTACTGCTACAAGTGCATCATACTTTCCTTGAGAATATGCACTTGACCCTTCCCAATGATCTTTTGCTTGTGATATTTCACCATGGATGAGCAGATTGGTTGATGTAACTCCTAATAAATCTTTCAGGCAATCATTTTCTCTCAACATTCTCTCATTATTCATTTTTTACATTTCTTTTTCCTTAATCAACGTCTGTATTTGAGCTTTGTTCAGTTTTGCTACATTGATCCCAATCTCTGTTGTTGCCACAGGATCAACCTCCCCAAACTTTACGATCATGTCATGGCTGAATTCCTTCTCAGTATCAATGACAACTGATTTAATGTGAGGTGGATACATGGCCCAAATCATTAATGACCCTTCATCTAGATTGTACTTTGACCCTACATAGACTTTTGTCACCTTTTCCAAGCTGAGCTTGTGTGTAGCATTATTGTTTTTCAAGAAACTGTCAAAGACTAATGCAGAATTGAGATCCAACCCTGGAAAAATCATAACACCAGCACTTTCTAACATTTTCCTTCCCTTTTCAGGTGTCATACCCGCCATCTCTCTGTCCAGACTCATCTTTAGATCATTCGGTAACTGTTCTTCATTACCTGGTCTGACATTGTCAACCATTTCTCTTATCTCTTTTCCTTTTTGATTTTATAGGAATGCCTTAAATTCTAGAGAATTTATTAATTCATTATCTACTACAAATGACTTATACTCTATGTGCCTTGCATCTGTATCTATACTCTCTTCAACACTTAATTCCCTGGCAGGGCAAGCGTAATCCTGAGTTCTCAACCTTGATATCTTGTTGGGTAGATCTTGTGGTACATTAGTCCCAAATGTCTCTTCCCTGAAATACAATAGCTTTGTATTTCGGTACTACAAGTGTTGTCCATGAAGTAGGGATCGGTACAAGTGTCAATCCTGATCTTCCTGCGCATACATCACATCATCCAACCCCATCATCTATTCCTATATTTTCAACTAAAATGTTGGCAACACATACCATGCAGGCATTCGATAGTGCACCCTCTTGTAGTGAACACATGCCACTACATGTGTCAGGACATGTACCTAGGGATGCAAAGGCCACTAGTACTGGTGATGTTTTAGTAGCATTTCCTAGATCTTCCTGTATTACTAGTACGAGAACATTGTCGGTCACATTTGTGGTGACCGAGGATTTTGTTCCCATAAATATAGAGAAGGTCCCAGGTACTTTAAAATGTTTTAATTATTATTATATATAATCCAATTGAAATTTACTTATTGATCACTCTTTAAAGACTAATGATCCCATGATCATTTTGCAACAAATGATGTTTTTTATAAACATCTAAGTGATATTACATTGGAGCTCTTCAATCCCACCATACGTACACGATGGAATGCCCAAAATCAAGATTTAAAAGATGAGCTCATTAACTATTTAGTTGTGTTGTTCGGTGATAAAACGTTCAACCGAACCAAGGTCCTTAAGAAATCTAGTACCTATCTAAAGTATGTGAGGGACCAATATAGGTCACATTTAGAGAAGAACATAAAGTACGAGCATCCCCCCATGATTTCAGAGAGGGAGTGGAAGGACTTGGTGTCGGATGGAAAGGAGAAGGCTGAAAAGAAAAAAGAAAAAAACACCACCGAGCCAAGAAAGGTATGTGATACTATCAACAATGTAATTATAAACTGATTACTCTTTCTTTTTACATAATCTAACGTATTTCAAATTTTTCATAGGCTACCTGACACATCGAAGGCAACAAAGGCAAGACTAGAAAAACACGAGCAGCACAAACATGGCTCTGGTAGTTATATGAAATTAGCCACACAAATTGTAAGTATCAATAAATGAAATATTGCATCCAAATAATAAGTTGCAAACAATTTTGGTTTTATCACACCATAGAAGCAAAATTCATGATCTTATGCAAAAATGCAGGGCTCTGATTTCAACAGAGTGCCCACATAAGAGGACCTGAAGATTACCTTCCAACAAGGCTATGGAGCCCTGGCTGAACACCTAAGAGTCTTGACTGGGCAAACACAATCTTCCACTGCATCCAACACGCAAGTAAATAAACTCAATAAAGCTTATTTAAAACTGAATACTTGTGCAATCTATTCAATATTAATTTCCACCATAATAATGTGCCTATTTGTTTTAAATAGACAAGTAATGATAATACTGCACATGACATTGGAATGCAGCCTGGTGAGGGTGGAGCACAACCTACAGATGAAGTTCATGGTGTGCATCCTGGTACTGGATGTATTCATGTGCTATAAAAAGCGTAGTATGGATTAATACAATTAAACATATTTAATTGCATTTGGTGTATTAATTAATGTAACCTTCTGTGTTTCAACTTAAGAGCATTTAAAGTGTGATCAACATGTTGAACGTGATTAGGCTAGAAAAGATCAGGAACATGATGTGGCCCCATCAGGTAAAGAGGACCACTCTAATGTTCTTTTAAACATATTTAATTGCAATTGGTGTATTAATCAATGTAACCTTTCGTGTCTCAACTCCAGATCAGGATTTAGAGGGTGTTCAGCATGTTGAGCATGAGGCTATAAGACAAGATCAAGAACATGATGTAGCCCCATCAAGTAAAGACCACCACTCTAATGTTCTTTTAATTAATGAAATACTTGTAAAAATAATAGTAGACCCCCCCTTACAGTGGCATCCACGTTGTGAGTACACAACTAGGCATACATTAAGATCATGAGCAGAGCTCAGAACAACTAAAGGGGGGACAGATGATTTAGAAAACGATACTCCACTTCAGCTTTTTTTAGTTGCAAAAAAGAAACAAAAAAAAAGTGATTGTAATCATATTATGACAACCATATTTTTGATAATATGTAAAAAATGAAAAAATGAATGTTATATGTTAATGAATGAATGTGAATATCTTAATGAATGAATGTTATATGTTAATGATGAATGTTATATGTTATTAATGGATGAATGAATTATTAATGTTATATGATCGGTTATGGGGAATTGAGAGTGATGTGAGGTGGGGAGGGGACAAATGAGCTTCCACCTTCACGTGGTTGGCCTTGTTAAGTAGAGAATATTAAACTATTCTCGAAACAAAGAGAAGCTCAATAAGGTAATGCACTTTTCAATATAAGAAATGCATCATTTGAAGCATCAAACCAATATGCAAAGATGAAATAAAGTGATAAATTTTCACTATGAACATTGTGTTGTGTGTGGATTTGGTTTCAAAGCTCTGTTTCTTTTATTTTTAGTGGTCTCTAAAATTTGACTTTCGTGCATAACAGGTTAGTGGAAAATTTGACAGCTCTGAAGGGTTTAGAGGCTCGATTGAGATAGATACATGGATATTTGGATCTTTTTGTTGATGCGAGGCTTCCACTTAACTACAAAATTTTGTACCATTTGCAGGTATGCAAAAATTTCTCTACTTACATTCATTCAACTTACTGTAATATAATATTTGACAAAAATATTCTTTTCATTATACTTAGATGGATTTTCATGCCCAATTCCAAAGCACATGTTTTAGAATAGGCAAGAAGGATGCTAGCAAGGGTTAAGGAATTTGGCTTTACATCTGCTAATTATATAGTTTACTTCATTCATCCAGCATATTGCCAATGCGTATCACAATTTTTGGAATCATATCTTATAATTACATAACTAGTAAAATTAAAATATGTAAGTTTCAAATATGGCATTACATATCTTTCTATGAATTTTTTAAAGAAAATATCAAAATGGAGAAGTATTAACAAAATAATCTGCATAATTTATAAGAGATCAGGGAATTTTTTTGTAGAGTTATCTTGAATATATTTAAGACAAAAGCAACTTATAGAGATTGAAGCAGAATATCAGTAGTCTAAAATCACCAATCAACACATCTTAGTAGTGTCTCAATTCAAAAGAATTAGGTCCACTATCCATTAGCCATGAAAATAAATAAAATCAATTCATAAGATTATTCTGTTCTAATAGGATTGATCGGTTGCTTGTTTCTTTTTTATTGTTAGAAAGTCATCAATATACACTTGGTTTTCCTGCCTTCTCTTGCCTCGTGGCCAGAGAGCTTCTGTAGAAGGCATCAAAGTAACCTTCAAGATTGGCAATGGCAATGAGTACAAGGTCAGTATAACTTGATGCTAATTGGGTATGACTTTATTTGTTCAAGACCAATTTAGATTCATTTTTTGTTCACACTACTTTTATTTACATTTATGTTTTGCTAATATCCATTTTCCTTTACATTCATATTCTTCTATACATATTGTGTTTACAATAATGTTTTCCTTAATTTAATCTATGGCAGAGGATCCAGTACCTAAGCATGTTTCAATAGTTGTGATAGTAGTGGTTTATATAGTGCCCAACCCTAATTATTTGATTCTTCTTACTGATCCAATTAATACTTTCTAGTTACTATGATTGACTATAAGGATTTAATCTTTACTTGATTGTGATAAACTTAGATTTTCGGGCTTGTCTTACAGGTGCTTATTTAGATGGGTGAGGATTGTATCTTGTGCTAAAAATATTTTTATTTTTTAATGCTAAACTTACATAGCTGAATCGAGGGGTAGAGGTTGTCCTCTTCAAATGGAATAAGAAGGAGAGTCAGAAGTGGAAGATCAGTCCCATCTGTAAGTTTTGTGTGTAGCTGCATTGTATGGAATTATTTTTCTTGGGTATTACTTAAATTTTAAATTTTGATTATCTGGTAAAAGTCATGTTTCCATAGAGGGTTTGGAGGCTTTATCTCACAATTCAGATTGCTTGTGTCACTATCTTTTTCTATTCAATATGATATGTATCTCAAGGAGGATATGGATCTAGTTCTTCATACCATCAACATAATGAAGAGGAACCTCAATGTGTTGATTAAAACCTTTGTTTGATGGTTGTCCTTCATATGAATGTCTCAATATTCTCTTTCACAAATTTATGTTACTTCACTATTATGTCATACCTCTGATTTGTTGCAATAGTGTTTTCAACCTCTCTATAATTCCCATGATGAACTGTGTGTTACTGTGTCAGCACTTCCTTGACCATGAGAATGGGAAACAAAGAAATTGAGATTCCATTTAGTAAATATGTGTATATTTGCAGCAACTTTAGCCTTCAATACCTCGTCACCATTACACTCTTGAAGGAACTCTCACAAACTTATACTATCTATCCAGCTTTGAGTCCTACATTGTCCTCTGAATATTGTGCTTTCTACTTTCCATTATCAAAAATTTTCTTCAGAGCTTATTTAAGATTGTTCATTTGGCTTGACTTTGGCCTCCAGACTTATCTATCATAGTGCTTAGACCATCATTATATATTGATTTCCCTCTTCATCGTAGTTTATTATCTTCAACAAAGTTTCATACCACTGCCTTAGTATAGTCTGCTATTTTGATATGAAGTAAAGGGCACTATGATATTCATCAAGAAGATTGTCAAAACCTTTTCACTATCACTAATGGATCTGATTGTACTCTTGATGGCATCCATTCAATTTTACATCACTTGACAGTAACCTTCTTCTCTTGCTTTGATGTCAACACAACATTATACTTTTAAGGGTTACCATCTCTATGCTCAATCCACTATTTAGCGATTATCCCTCTAGCACATGTCCTTATATCTTTCATTGCTGAAGTGATTGTACTTACACATTGGTATGACTATCTTTTAAAATTTGAGAATACATTCTTTATGATAGTAAACCTTCCTATAACATCATAAATTATATTCTTCATGTGCTTTATGGTGAATATTTTTTTGTTTTAACATTTATGATTCGTCATTCACTATCCATGACAGTCCCCTTGATCTCATGACTCATCATAGGTTCTATATTTTGCTCCAATTGTTGATCATCAACATCAAATTTTTCCATCATAATAGCATCCATAGCCTCCATATTCTACAATTATTCATTTCTCATTTCTCATACATAGTAACCAAATAATGCAAACCTAGAGCTTGGACTACAAATGTATGCAAAAAATGATAAATCCCTACCTATGTAAGCCTAATTAAACACAACTAACATGTTGTTTGATATTTTAAATAGTCATATGACTGTCCTTTTTCTACCTTGTAAACACTTACTCAATGAATACAATAATTTATTGAAATGAAAATTTGAATGGCCTCTTAACTCTTGACACTAATGTCATTGCATTTGTCAAAATAGGGTTAATCATATTGTGAACTAAATTTTCATAATGAAGTCTTCCAATATGTCCTTTATATTTGAGCATTGATGACAATCCATCTTGTCTTTTACTACCCCTTTGAAATGCTCATGGTCTTGGCACATCAACTTTCTCTCTTTGATTGACCTATCCTTATGTCATGTCATTATCCCTATGGATGCACTTTGGAGCCTCCTACTACTTATAAATATCGCCCAGAGTCACCTCGATAAGTATTTTGATCCATTTGTATCTTCATCGACAAGAGATCATGTATCGCTAGGATATTTTGTAGTTTCCCCAATGTGGTGAGTCTCCTCGATGATTATTCTTTTGATCTCAAGTATGTCGCCAAGACTCCTGCCGATGTAATCTTATCGGCATGACATAGCGGGTCGGGTAGACATTCAAAACTTACTCCGATGGTATATGTCTTGCCGATATGCTTCTGTCTTGCTTCATCGATGAGACAAGATGAGTATCTCGCCGATGAAACTTCATTGCTGAGACCATAGGCCAGTCCTCCTGATAAATCTTCTCAGCCAATTTTGATCATTGTAACAGTCTTGATCTTTCACCGATATGCCTACATTTGAACGAATAGTTTTTTTTAAATAAAATTGCATTGTTTCGTCGAATATTTGACGAACCTCCAAAAGCATCTGACAAATTTGTAATACATCTGACGAAACTTTCATCATAATGACTTGCCTATTTCGTCACAATTTCGACAAACTATTGTTGTTGTTCTTTCGATCTCAAGTATGTCGCCAAGACTCCTGCCGATGTAATCTTATCGGCGTGACATAGCAGGTCAGGTAGACATTCAAAACTTACTCTGATGGTATATGTCTTGCCGATATTCTTCCCTCGTGCTTCATCGATGAGACAAGATGAGTATCTCACCAATGAAACTTCATCACTGAGACCACAGGCCATTCCTCCTGATATATCTTCTCATGCAATTTTGATCATTGTAATAGTCTTGATCTCTCACCGATATTTGCAATACGTTGAAACTTTCGTCATAATTGCAATGAATTCTGTTGTTGATCCGACGCTTTGGCAAAGGCATTCCACTTGTGTTTTTGCTACTGTTCGTCGCTAGATTGATGAATTTTTTTTCGATATTCCGACGAACTTGCGTCATGATTTCGACATTTTAAAGTTCATCGAAATCTCGACGAAATTTGAGCAACAAAAATTATTTCGGTGATTCGTCGGTATTTCGATAATAGATTGTCAAAATTCCAACAAACATAGCACCTATTTGCCATATTTTCACTATGATACTTGTTCTAGAAGCGCCACAAAGTGGTTTTCACTTAAAGAACGTTTTATTTCTCTTTACTGTTTTTCTTGCTTTTTATCTTTTTTATTTTTTTGAAATTTTTACCCTTTTACCTGAGGCATTCCAATTTGTTTTCAAGTATAGAACTTCTTGACATGGTTTTTTTTCAGTGGTTCGGCTAAAGGTTCCCCTTCAGGAGTAGCCAATTGATAAGCCCCAAAACCATAACTTGCTCTGATGATGAATGGACCTAACCAATGGGTTCAAACTTACCTTTACCATCTTGATTCATCTGTACCTTTTACCTTTTATCATAGCTTCATTTGAGTTGATTCTAATAAACCTAAAGATTGTTTAATGCGCTCAAGCGCCTTTCGCCTAGGAGTTCTAACTCATTTAATATAGATACCAAATACTCTTCATTGTTGACCATTCCTTTTAGTTATATTCGCAACATTGAGGGGATTTCAAATTCAATAGGTAGGATAGCTTCTAATCCATAGACCAAGGAGAAAGGTGTGGCACCTATTGGTGTTTGGATATTGATTCGATAAGCCCATAAGTCTGGGTTCAATTGCAAATGCCAATCACGACCGACGTAATTTCCCAATCTTCTTTAGTATATGTAGGATGGTTTTGTTAGATGTTTTAGCCTGACCGTTTCCTTGGGGGTAGCAGGGCGTGGAGATTCTATGCTAAATAGAGAACTTGGAAAAAATATCTTGGACATCTTGATTCTTGAATGGGGTTCTATTGCTCGTTATGATAGTTTGGGGAATTCCATACCTACAAATCAAATAATTCAGAATGAACTTGGATATATTTTGTTTGGTGATGTAGGTCAATGGAATTTCTTCTATCCATTTGGTGAAATATTCATTTGTGGTAATAATAAACTTATTCCCGTTAGAGGAAGTGGGATAAATATTTCCTACCAAGTCTAACCCTCATTACAAAAAGGGCCATTTTGTGGTGATAGGTCTCAACTCCTGTGTTGGTGCGTGAACAAGGTCACTGTGTTGCTGGCATTAATAGTGTTTTCAAGAATACTGAATACATTCTTGTTCCATGGAGGGCCAATATTACCCTATTCTCAGAATTTTTTATGCAAGGTTAGGTCTGCTAGAGTGGGACCCACAAACACCTTCATGTACCTCTTGTAAATCAGTTTGTGCTTCTTTTGTGTTAAGACATCGAAGTAACATACCATCTAAACTTTGATGATATAAGGTATCCCCTAGGATTGTGAATCAGGAAGTCCTATGGGTAAATGTCTTCTTTCGGGTTGTGTTCAGGTCGAGTGGTATGATACCATACTGGATGTAATTGAATGTGTCTTGGTACCATGGAAAATTAGGACCAAAAGCAACACACACTAGTTTTGATTCAAGGATATCGAAAGTCACTATGAGTAATTTCTTCACAAGGAATTCATACTTAAGTATGTTCTATGAAATATCGAGAAGCGAACCTATTGTTGTCATGGCATCAGCTGCTCTATTGTTGATCCTAGGAATTTGTTCAAATGTCATGGTGACAAAATATTTCTTGAAGCTATCCACCATTCTTTTATGCGGCATCAGCTTGTCATCTTTTTTTTGGCACTCATCATTCACCTGTCTGATTATAAATTGAGAGTCTCTAAAGACCTACAGTTCTTGTATCCTTCATTCAATAGCCATCTTGAGTGTTGTGATTAGGGCCTCATACTCTGAGATATTATTTGTACATGGGAAATAAATTTTTTATGTCTTGGGTATACTATCTCCCTATGGTGTGAGAAATAGGATACCTACTTTAGATCCATGTTGAGCGTGGGACCTGTCAAAGTACAAGGTCCAATAGCTTGTCAGTTCTCTCAATAATATGCTTTTATTTGGGAAGTTTGTTGTGAGAGGCTAGTGATATTCTTTCGGTGCTTCAACTAGTTGGTCGACTATTATTTTTCCTTCGATGGCTCTCCTGTCTACATACTCTATGTTGAACTCACTCATAATCATTACCCATTTAGCAATTTTGCCTATTAGAGCTTATTTTGCTAATAGGTACTTTAGTGGATCTACCTTTGAAATCAACTTTACTTGTCTATTTAAGATATAGTGTCTCAGCTTCTATGTCACAAATACGATAGAGAGACATATTCTTTACATGGGTGAGTAGTTCAACTCATAGCCCACCAATGTTCAGCTGATGTAGTAGACCACTCTTTCTTTGTTATTATCATCTAGTTGTGTTAGGAGATCTCCTAATGTTACTTGTGTTGTAGACACATAGAGTATCATTTCTTTGTCTAGAATAGGTGGCATCAGTATAGGAGGAGTAAGTAGATAATATTTGACTTGTTGGAATGCTTGATCAAATCTCCCATCCCACTTGAATGTGATATCTTTGTGTAACAGATGGGTGAACGGATGACACTTGTCTGCCAATTGTGTGATCAATTTCCTGATAGATTGTAGCTTCCCTTGTAAACTTCTCAACTACTTCAACATCTTCAGTGGAGGAATTTCTAATATGGATTTTACTTTCACAAGATCTACTTCAATGCCCCTTTGTGATATTATGTACCCTAGTAGCTTTCCAGATGTTACTCTAAATACACTTTTTCCGGTTGAGTCTCAAGTTATACTATTCTAGAATATCAAACACTTTTGCAAGGTTGATCAAATGGTCTTCCCTTTTAATGGACTTTTCCAGTATGTCATCCACATAGTCTTCCATAGTTGTATGTATCATATCATGGAATATCATAGTCATCGCTCGTTGATAGGTTTCCCCTACATTTTTTAAACCAAATGGCATGGCATTCTAGAAGAAGGTCACCCGAGCACAAGTGAATGTTGTTTTATGTTGATCATCAGGTGACATTCTTATCTGATTATACCCAGAGAAACCATCCATTAAGCATAGCATTTCATGTCTTGTTGTTAGATCTACAATCATATCAATGCTTGGTAGAGGGAAGTCATCTTTTGTGCAGGCTTTGTTCAAGTCTTGAAATTCCATGCAGATCCTTATGCCCCCAGTGGTATTTAACACTGGTAATAGATTTTATATCCATTCAGGATAATCGATGGGTCTAATGAAGCCTACATCTAGTAATTTCTTTATTTCTACCTTTACCAACAGTGCTATTTGAGGATGAATTTTCCTTAGTTTCTACTTGATAGGTTTAGCTCCAAGAAATATGGCCAAATGGTATACAACTAATGCTAGATCTATTCCTAGCATGTCCACATAAATTTTATCTTCCTTTAGTTGATGAATGTTGTGAAGTTCACTTTCTCTTCAGGATCAAATGGTGTTGCATGGTATGTGATCTTTGGGTTCTCTGTTGTACCAACATTGATGGATTATGCTTCTTCCACTAGGAGTGTTGACTTCTCTTGATATTCAAAAATGGGGATATTTAATCCTCTATCTTCAAGTGCCTCAGAGAGGTTTTCACCTTCATATTTTTCCTTTATTTTCTTCTTTTTAGGATTCAATAGAGCCACATTATGGTTTTCTCTAAGGAATCTTGTTTTGATGTTTACATTATCTTTTTCGATTTTACGACTAGAGGACACAATCTCCCCATCGAAGTATTCTTCCTATGCGAGTTCCATGATGAACCTTTATTTATGATCTCCCATTGGTATGTCAATTTGAAGTCCCATAAAATATGTGATCGCTTCATCATTCTGGAATTGATCCAAAATAGGTGTATGTTGTTGTTGGTCCCAATCTATCAACTATGGGTAGAAGAGGGGTAGGCTATCATCATTTTCTATAAAGCTTACAAAAGTGTTTGAGATGGTTAATATAGCAGTGGCATCATTTTCCCATTGGGTATCTAGGTCATTGTCGCTAGAAGTGAAGGAATCTCATTTGGTGGCATCATTTTCACATTGGGTATCTAGGTCATCATCTCTAGAAGCGAAGGAATCGCATTCAGTGGCATCCCACTCATACACATTGGAGTTTGTTTCATAAGTATGGTCTTGAGAGATAGTTTTTCTAAGTTGGTTAGGGACTATACCTATGTGAAATTTGTCAAATAGGTCTTTAATTGGTAAATCAAAGTTTATGTGATGGTATATATCCAATGTCTTAATTCTAGTAGAAGGAGCTCCTTTCTTATGAGAGGCACAACCCATGTTTGGAATAACCAAGTCTATAGAACCATACCCTAGTCCCATATTATTTATTCTTTGTTCCACTATAAGGACTCCCATCTACCTTGTTTGTGTAGTCCAAGGCCACCTGTTCCAATGTATCCCATTTGTTTAGCTAGTTGATAGCCTTTACTACTAGGATCAATTAGAAGGGGTTCTGGATTTTCTAGTTCCTCTTGGTCTTCTTTGTAGATCATGGATGACAAGTCTTCTTTGAATATCTCCTCATCCTTCATATCCCCCCACTTGGTAAAAATTGTGGGTTTGGCTACCATTTTTACTGTTTGAACATATTTTATCTCCTTAGGTCTTTCATAAACCTTGGGTATTTGTGGAAGCATTCCAATTCAAAATGCTTGATTTAAATGATAATTTACATTACCCTTGTCAAGTACTTGAACCTTGGTTTAAGTTTTTGGTTGCTCACTTGATGTTGGTTTAACTAATATTGATGGTAGTGTGGTTATCTTGGGTGGGTAGGCTTACCATGTTAAATCGGTCATTTCACCTCTTCCAATTTACATGATCTCCTACCTACCTCTTTCTATTGAGGCAAACAAGGAACTCAATAAAAAGATGAAAGAATTTTTTTGCCAAGGGAATTCAGATCTTCGTAAATTTCCACTGGTGAAATGGAAAAAATTGTGAAAGGAGAGAGGCGAATGGGGTAGGGATGAGAGATCTACTTTTTCATAACAAAGCACTAGGTGCTAAACTCATTTGGGCCATGCACACAAAATGTGACCTAAAATGGGTAAAAATTCTTAGGTCCAAGTACCTGGATGGGGAGGAGAATAGTATTTTCACTTCCAGGACCCTTCCTAGCGGCTCAAGAATCTCAAATTTCATAAGGAATTCTAGAAATTTAATTACTGATCACCTAACATGGGAAATTAAGGATGGCCAAACCACACTATTTTTGGAAGACTCCTAGGAAGGTTGGTAGAAATTTGTGGATAGAGATGATCTCGAGCAGGTAAAAAGAGTAACTAAACAGGTATGGGGGATAAGGTAAGAGATTATATAGTTCCCAATTCCAAACAAGG
Organism: Sequoiadendron giganteum; assembly: GCA_007115665.2. NCBI lineage: Eukaryota > Viridiplantae > Streptophyta > Pinopsida > Cupressales > Cupressaceae > Sequoiadendron > Sequoiadendron giganteum. The sequence goes on from CM021110.1 coordinate 374,718,727, forward strand.
AAATATGTTCAATATATGGAAGAGTTTGAGTGGACTGGGACTTGATGAAAGGTTAGTGAAAGCCTTCAAAAATGAGATGAGAAATCGAAATATATGTGTTAGGGAAGGACCAGACAACATTAGGTGGTACGCCTTAGCTAGTGGTGAATACATTGTGAAGGATGGCTATAAAATTCTATTTGGTGTCAAGGAGGTTGAGCCCAATGTACCAACCACTCTTTGTAGAATAAGATATGTCTTCCAAAGGTTTTTATCTTTATCTGGGCTGCCTCTCAAAGTCGGGTTTTGACTACGGATAGGTTCTTAAAGATGGGTTATTGTGGTCCGTCGAGATGTATCCTATGTAAACAAGCGGAGGATTCCAGGGATCACGTTTTCCTAAATATTTTGTTTACCAATCTTGCTTTGCACCAGACTACAATGGAAAGGTGTATTTCCAAATAACTTGCTAGAAATGCAAAGGTTTTGGCCCATGTTGCAGAAGCAGGCAATGTTTAGTGATTTGTGGATTGTCAGCCCTTCGATATTAATTTGGGAAATTTGGAAAGAGAGGAATAGATGCATTTTTTAAGACAGAAATGTCAATTCATTCATTTTTGAACAAGATGGAACTAATCAATTCAATATTGGGGGAGCTAAATCCAAGGAAGATCAATTTCACAAACTGGGATGCACATATAAGGAGGAACTGGCATAGGTTGAAGGTCTCCTCATATATTGGAAATGCTCATCTAGAAACAAAAGAAGAAAGAAGTAGGGTAATTTGGTCTCCCCCGAAAGTTGGGTGGGATAAACTGAATTTCAATGGGGTCGCAAGTGGAAACCTAGGTATTTCGGGGGTCAGATGCATAATTAGAGACTAGGTAGGGAAAATTTTGGGAAGACAGGTTGCCCCCCTATCGATTGGAACCAACAATGTGGTGGAATTTTAAGCGTTGATTATCAGTCTTGGATTGTGTAAAGATTTAAACTTGAGGAATTTAGTAATCAAAGGATATTCTTCTTTGGTAATCAATGCACTGCGAACCAAGAAATTGTTAAATTGGAAGCTTGGGGAGAAATTAGAGGTTACCTTAAGTCTAATTGATAGTTTGGATTTGGTCATGATCAAACACATTCTACGGGAAGGGAACTCAGAAGCATATTCACTTTCCAATAAAGGGTCAGATGGCATAGCTCTCAATGAACTAAGTAAATAATGCAGATTGATGAGAGTGGGTGGTTGGGTGGGTGACTCTACACACCATTATTGGTGGAGAGTTTGTGGTGTTCCATGTTGGATGAACCCTTTTGGCATGATTTTTGGTGTTTTGGTGAAATGGTAGGGGTGGTTCTGATGGTACATGGTCGTTGTGGACATTGTGGTTACTTCACTACCCAAATGATGGGACTTCGTGGATGACTTGCCTCTATCGCCACGATGGCAATAAAATAGCTCTAGTGTTGGGTGGTTGATGTATGTGAGGTTGAAGGATCAATCACATGACACATAAGCTCTAGGATGTAAATTCTTATAGTCAAGCGGTAAGAGATTGTCAAATCAACTAATTATGAGGATGCAGGGTGATATACGAAGGTGGATTGTGGGTGTAAGGCTCATCTTTTCATGTGGATTAAGGGAATTTCACACATATTTTTCAGTGGATGTAGGTAATTAAACATCACAAATAGGTTGGACATTGCATGATCTTCCCACTATAGCTCGTTATATTTTCTGCTTGACATGGTTGAGTCTCACATTTACAAGCAATTTTCTTTTCCATTTTTGTGTTAGTGTCGTGGCGATGGGGGAGCACTCTAAAAAAAAAATCAGGATGTCTTCTAAAACTCTAAAAAGTATTGGGGCCTCCACACCAATTCGGCAACAGAGTGTTAGGAGGAAAATGATGTTATGTGGCCCCATCACCGACCAATGTCTCGAACGCATCCTGAAGAAGTATGATTCCCTTATTTTGGCGGTAGTAAAGATGGTGTTAGGGAAAGGTTTTTTGGAGGATGATGAATCCTATAGGGTCGGCACCAACATTACCTACAAGTTTGTGTTGTCCTTACTGGACATTAGGATGACAAAGAGGGAGACAGAGCTGCTAGTTTGGAGGATTTTCTATGTTGATTTGTTGGTGGGTTTGGAGGAAACATTGTATGTGGCCACTTCAGGGATGGGTATTTTACGTTCATGTGATATGCGACTTCTCTCGATGTCCAGTGAGGTAATCAAATATATTACCCATTCTTGTTGGATTTGAAAGGAATGGCATTGGTTGAGCATGGACAATTTGTTGTGATCGGGGTGAATTATCTATTTAGGGATCTCAAGCTCCCCCCCCCCCCCACAAGTCGGATACTGTGTTCCAAATTTTAAAGCTTTGGCCAATGCAAATGGATTTCTTGATGAGGGATGGTATGGTTAAGGTGGTGATTGGGGGTTGGAATTTTGGCATTTTGTAAATATTGACTACATCTTTGTGTCTTAGTCATTGTGGATGGTGTTTGATCTGGTTCCTAGTGTAGGGTTTCTATTGAAAATGGTGGTAGAATATTAATATATGGTTGTGTTAGTATTTTGCACACAATGTTTGTCAACGGTTTGGTCATGGTTGTGTTCTACAAATTTTGTCTTCTGCATTATAGACGAATTGTAATCCCTTTTTTATCATGAATATAAATCAAATCTTATGTATCAAGAAAAAAGAGACACCATGTATCCCCCTCAATGTAGAGTCTCTTGTAATAATGGTAGATGCTCAACATTGAATTTTGAAGATGATTCAATATCGTTGAACATTCCTCCCCTTAAGAAGAAACAGCACCAAAATGGTATGCAAGATGTTTTCCCATTCCTAAAAGAAAGATGAGGGAAGAAATATGATATGTGAAGTTTTTGAAGTATGCTCTAGTGTCTCCATGCTAATGTTGAAATCTTTCACATTCCAAACAAGCATTCTAGGCCACACTAAAGAAGATGTCAATCTAAAATCTCCTAAAATGATTGTAAAACATGATCCAAAGACAAAGATATCTGCTCTAAAGACAAAAAAAATTCTCCTCCAAATGTTATCCAAAAGAATCCACACTCATGTCAAACTATGAAGGATGATCATGTAGAGAATGAACAAGAGGATTAGAGTGTTTCCTCACAACAATTGAAAAATGATTGTCTCCATAAAAAGATGTATGCAATCAATAGTGTCTCCCAAATTTGAAATATGGGACTCACAAAACAAACCTGAAATGTATGTTAAGTACTCATCCCTTGTAGATATGTTTGGAAGATAGGATGATCCCACAATACTGGTTTACAATTTTTGGCAAAACTAGACATTGAACTGAATTTTTTTAACTAAATCTTCACTTTCAAGAACCTATAGCGGCTAAACCGTGAGGAATTTGAAGATGATACAAATAAGTGATTTGTGAAATTTTTTTTGTAGATTCTAAATATATTTTTTTCAAAAAAATTGGAATCAGATTGCACTTCTTTTTCCATATCCTTTGAAAACTAGTTTTTAATAGTAAACACCATTTTTAAAGAGTGACGTTACTGGCTACACAACTTTTTCTCTATCAAGGAAAAAATTCTTCTTTTTTTTAATTTAGATTCGTAACTATGATATCTAGTGCATGGAATTAGTTTCATAACATTTCATTGAATATTTTTTTCTTAATTAAGTTTCAAAGTCAAACCAGTTACAATTTAGACATGATTTACTGGCTAAAACATAATTTTTTTGTATGTATCGAAATTCAATTTTATTGTTTTTGTTGGATTAGGGACATCAATATCTAATGCACTAATATTTTTCACCTTTTTTTTTATAATCTGCTATTTTTCCATATGTACAGAATAGAGAGCTTGATTTTCGGTGAAAAACCTACATTCACAAGAAAAATAAATAAAAATAATATTCAAATTAAATTTATTTAAAATTATACTTTTTGGGAAGCTTATAATAAGGACTACATAGTTACAAAAAATAAAAAAAATAAATGAATTCATTTGATCCCCCAAAAGGTGAATCAAAAGTTGTTTTTTATCAACATTTTCATAGGTGTAAAGGAGACTCTATTATAGCTATGGTTTAAAACTAGCGGGGTTCTATCCAAGGGGGTTCGATCTAAGGTGGTTTGATCAAGCCATCTTCAATTGGAATCCTTTAAATGGAATTTTTTGTACTGTAGATTTTAGGTGCACAAAGGCTCTTACACTTCTAGGGTTTTTCACCTAAAAGGAGAGAAGTACACCTAAAATTGTGGATGTTTCATTCAAGAAATGCAAGGATGGCTGAATTCTAACTAAAAGAGATGTCCTAAATGCTGAAAAAATAATGAGAAAGACTAATTAATGAATGCAAACTAATGAAATACAATATGTTTGAAAACACATTGTGATATGCAAGATAACCTAAAAATGCAAACAAACTATAACAAAAATTAATGAAACTGAAGAGGTGCACCTAGAAACTTGTATAGGTTGGAAGGAAGACTAGAAATGTGGTCGAATCTAGAATTTTGGCCTACAGGGACTAATCTGCCATTCTGGGAGACCTAGTCCCAAATCTAGAAAACTGCACAAAAGCCCATTTCAGCCAAATGGGTGTCTGAATCTGCAAAGATAACTGAAAAACCTGCACAATGGAACTAAGTCACCACAACTAGGGGAAGCATCCACTTTCACTTTTGCAAATTCGAAAGGGGAATATGTAGCCCTTGACCTGGACTTCTACTCCTGATAAATTTTTGGATCTGAAACCACAGAATTCGGCCTGTAGGTGTTCTCCAAGCTTCTTTTAGGGTTTTGACATCCTTGAAGGGATTTGACACTTTGATGAAACTTTCCCAATCTTGATCTTTGATAAATCTATAAACAAGACCTGCAAATTACACAAAGAGAGAAAGAAATGTTGGATGTTAAGGCATGGGGGTTTGCCTTGGTCAAACCCCTTTTAGGTAACTAAACCAAAATAAAGAAATAATGTGATGAAGCATGAAAAAATTGAATAAAAACCTTTTCTTCATGATAGACCTTGAGTTGCTACAATTATTGTTGAATAATTTTTCCATTGAATGCTTTGGAGAGATGTCTTGATGACTTAGAATGCTAAAATTGTAGCTTGATTCAGAAGAATGATGAATGAATGATGAAGAATGAATGCATGAGTTACATTAATTATGGTTTAGAGGCTTGTTTATATAGGAAATCGACCTAAAACACCCATTAATTTGATCCCCAAGGCCGACATGGAGGAAAATTAAACTTAAACCCTATTTTTTCTCACTCAAACCCTAAAAACAACCCAAATAGGACTAAGTCGCCAAGCTAGGCGACTTAGTCCCACCTAGATGGGACTAATTTTCCCAGATGGGTGACTTGCTCCCACAGGGGCTCTTTTCCCAGTTGGATTGTCCGAGAGTGAAGAATTTCAATTTTTATATTTATTTTATTGGGTATTTGATCAAAATAAGCCTTGAGATGCACAATATGGGGTCATAGGGGCCGATTAATGATGATGTAAAGGATAATTAGGGCTAGGATTTCTAAAATAGGACCAAATTAGAGATAAAATTATCTCTTTCTTCAAGAGTATATAATTTTCTACATTACATTTAGGCCCCACTTTAGTGAGAGGATGAACTTGCTTCAAAGTCACACTAAAGTAGACATTCAAGAGTGGTCCAATTGTACCAATGCGGATGAAAAATGATGGCAAGGATCAAAGTAGCGATCAAGCCCCCAAGATCCAAGATCCTAATTCAAACCAACATAAGTGCAAAAGGACAAGCACAAGGTGAATGATTTGCAGAAAAACAAGATATGTGATCATGCAAGGACAAGAACTATAGGAAGAATAAGAATAAGCAAAAGTAAAAAGGTGGATCAAGCTTTGACCATTTTTCCAACTAGTTTTGGATCAGATCTAGGTTGTTTATCCAAAAAAGAATACTCACTCTGAGGTGACGAAACTTATGGTTGTTTGTTGGGTGAGAAGTCCCAAAGAAGTGGTTTAGTGAGAAATTCATGCCAGTGTGTCGGCTTCCCACCGTATAATGAGAAATTCATGCCATTTTTTTGGCTTCCATCATACTAACCATACCAATGTTGCCCTCCTGATAACTTTGATAAGGCACCACAGTGCTTTTGTAAATGCTTTTAAATATTATGTAAATATTTTGTTAAAGGGGACTTTTCTTTGTTCATGTAAGGTCTTCTTCTTAGGGAGCATTGTGCTTAATGTCTCCAAGAGAGGACAAGTCAAAATGTCAGATCATTGCCCATGGGATTCCTTGTTTGCATCATTCCATGTTGGTAGATCATACACTCTTGGATGACATCAAACCCAATGACACCACCAAGAAGAGGACACATCACAAGAAAAAGAAAAATCATGCCATGAAATTTGCAAAAGGATGTTGTCTATGTATGCCCCCACTTTAAAACGGTTACTACACCATCACTATGAGCAATTTCTTTAAAGTAGACAAGGATAAATGTTGAGAAGACATGAGATCCAACTTGGAAATCCCTATGCCAAATCATATATTTATGAATTAAGTTGCATCATGAATAAGGTAGTATGTCAAATACGATTCAACTTAAGACATGTTGTCCACATCCCAAGCTTGCTCTGATATTTTCATGAAAGGTGAATGACTAGTCAAGACAGACAACAAAAAGTGACATATGGAGACAAGGCTACTTAATCCCTTTCCCCCACTTAGTGCAGGACAAAGGTGAGTCTGGAATGGATGATGATATGCTGCTCCTTGAAATAGTGAGTATGCTATGATCCTACAACTATTACATGGCAAGGACTAGAAACTAATGTTATTTATGTGGATAAGTAAACAAATTTTTTGCAAAGTTGGCCTTGATTGTATACACTTTGTCATATATGTGAGCAAGGTCATTGTAACTCGGTTGGTGTGAAACGTTGTTCTTAGGTGGTTAAAGGATGTGTTCGAGTTTGTTTGGAGTTTGTTGCTTGTGTGATGGTGTGTAAAGAATTAGAGGATTCTTAGGATGTCCCACGGGGTATGTATGAGGTGCATTGACCAAAGGGGATCTAATGGAAACTTTCACATTCATAACCTCGATGGTCTTGGTTTGATGTATCCCTAAGGAAGACATCATTTTCTTGCACCATAATAGTCTCCCTAGAAGGAGCTTTAATAGGATAATAATAATCCAAATGTTCTTGACATTCAAGGATTAGTTCTTTCAAAATGACTTCATCGCAATTAATGGTTGAAGTGTCTTGTTCCATAAGATTTTCATTATTCTCATCAATTGGATCTTGTGACACCATAATATCGTCTCCGTTAATAGGAGAGATATTAGGAGAGGGGGAAATTTTATTGTTGTACATAATTTCATCTGTTATCGCTAAGGTCTCATTCTCTTGTGCCAGAATATCTACCCTAGTAGGAGAGCTTTTTGGAAAGTGACTAACATCAATTTCCTCACATTTCAAGATTAGATTTTGTGAAGTAGCTTCATCACAAATAGGGAAGACATCAAGGTAAAGACAACTATGATGTTCATGTGTGCCAATGATTTGGTTCTCTAGTTCAAATAGACCCTTCCAAATGTTAGGAGTATTAGGAAGGAGAGAAATAATGCTATAACTCTCAATCATTGAATTTCTTGATACCAACATGTCCTCCTCACAAATGTGTTTGTCATGGCTGGTCATGATTGTATCCCTATTCATTAAAGCACTTTCACAAGTAGGGGAGGTGTTGGGAGATGAGTGGAGACTAGGTAAGGTAGTAGCCATGATTTTAGCTTTGTGTGTTATAATGTCTTTGCAAGGGGGAGGAGGAGGAAGACAAGCAAGACATTCATGATCTTCAATGATTGTGTCTCCTTTCCGCAAGATACCTTCATCACCAATGGGAGAGATATTAGGAGAAGAACAGTTATGATTATCGATGCTTGCATCCTTTTGTGTCAAATATTTAGTGGATGATCTAGGTGAGATGAAGTCGTCAAGGGCTTCATCTAACATGTCAAAGTCATCTCTACTAAAGGGTTTACATGATGTGCTAATGTTAACCCTTTTTTCATTATTTTTTTGTTTGTTTCTTTTGATTGTTTGTTTCTTTTGATGTTTTTTGTTTTTAGTTTTTGAATGCTAATGAATTACAAATATAATTTGGTCTAATTGAACTATGAACTAACGTTGAAAATGAAAAGTGCAAGAATCTAATTTTATCCACAATTGAAATGAATGTAAATTATGCTAATCCTAATGATTTAAATGTAATAGAAGCTATGAAAACTTAAAATGCAATGCAACTTTTCAGATTGCACACAAGGTAATGTTCTAATTATATTATGCAATGATCTAAAAATGAAATGTTGTGAATAAAAAATTGAGATGAAGCAATGCATGAAATGAGCTAATTCAAGCTAGATCTAATGAAATGCATGTTATAGAAACTCGGCCAACTGATACAAATAGTTAAGGGTAGAAAACAAAAGCTTAAAAATGGGATTTTTAGCTCTGTAAAAGGTTGTTTCAGTGGCATAAAGGGACTAAGTCGCCCAAGGTGGCGAATTAGTCCTGCTGGGGATTTTTTTTAGAATTTGTAGGTTTTTTGATGGATTTTTATGATTTTTTATGTTGGGTGATGCAGACCTAAGATGCAAATACATAATTTTGATGATTTGGAATGAAATTCAATGTAAAAATGCAAGCTATATGAGCTTTTCACTAATGCAAATTTTAAAACCCTAGAATGCAACCTAACTAATGCAAAATGCAATGCAAGCTAATTCTAGGATAATTATGGACTCCAAATGAGACAAGAGGGTATTCAAAAAGCAGGTTCACCAAAATATACCATAGATTTTAGGCACACAAGAGCTCAAGTACATTTCTAGGGTTTTTCACCTAAAAGGAGAGAAGTACACCTAAAATTGTGGATGGTTCATTCAAGAAATGCAAGGATGGATGAAGTCTAACTAAAAGAGATGTCCTAAATGTTGAAAAACTAATGAGAAAGACTAATTAATGAATGCAAACCAATGAAATGCAATATATTTTAAAACACATTGTGATATGCAAGATAACCTAAAAATGCAAACAAACTATAACAGAAATCAATGAAACTGAAGAGGTGCACTCAAAAACTTGTCGAGGCTAGAAGGAAGATTGGAAATGTGATCGAATCTGGAATTTTGGCCTATTGGGACTAATCTGCCATTCTAGGCAACCTAGTCCCAAATCTGGAAAACTGCATAGGAGCCCATTTCAGCCAAATGGGTGTCTGAATCCGCAAATATCTCTAAAATCCATACATAGTGGGACTAAGTCACCACAACTGGGGTAAGTGTCCACTTTGACTCTTTTGTAAATTCAAAAGGGGAATATATAGCCCTCGACCTGCACTTTTTCTCTTGATAAATTTTTTGATCTGAAATTGTAAAATTTGGCCTATAGGTGTTCTCCAATCTTCCTTTAGGGTTTTGAAGACCTTAAAGGGCTTTGACACTTTGATGACAACTTTACCAATCTTACTCTTTGATAAATTTGCAAACAAGACCTGAAAATCACACAAAGAGAAAGAAATGTTGGATGTTAAGAAATGGGGGTTTGCCTTGGTCAAACCCCTTTTAGGTAACTAAACCAAAATGAAGAAATAATGTGATGAAGCATGAAACAATGGAATAAAAACCTTTCCTTGATGATAGATCTTGAGTTGTTGCAATGATTTTTGAAGAATTTTTCCCTTGAATGCTTTGGAGAGATGTCTTGATGACTTAGAATGCTAAAACCCTAGCTTGCTTGAGAAGAATGAAGAATGAATGCATGAGTTGTGAATTAGGGTTTAGAGGCTTGTTTATATAGGAAATACACCTAAAACACCTGTTAATTTGATCCCCAAGGCCGACATGGAGGAAAATTAAACTTAAACCCTAATTTTTCTCGCTCAAACTCCGAAAATAGCCCAAATAGGACTAAGTTGCCAAGTTGGGCGACTTAGTACCACCTAGATGGGACTAATTCACCTAGATGGGAGACTTCGTCCCATAGGGGCTCCTTTTCTAGTTGGATTGTCCAAGAGTGAATAATTTTAGTTTTTATGTTGATTTTATCGAGTATTTAATCAAAATAAGCCTTTGGGATGCACAATATGGGGTCATATGGGCCTATTAATGATGATGTAAAGGATAATTATGGATAGGATGTCTAAAATAGGACCAAATTAGGCAAAAAATTGTCTCTTTATTCAAGAGTATACAATTTTCTACATTACACTTTTCAAGGCTTAAATCATTATATTTTTTAAAAATATGTGATTTTAGCAAAAATCAAGATCTCCCAGAAAGTGTAAACCAATATTGTAGGATCACCTGATAATGTATGTTCTATTGCATTGAATCACAAGGAGCCAAAACTTTGGCAATATAAGCATCATCAAAAGCAACAAAAGATGAAAAATATGAGATCTCGGGGCATATCATTTGACTACACTTATCATTCCCAAATGATATTGTGATTCCAACATATGATGAAGTAACAATACTAGATGATTCAATTGATTCTAGTTCAAATTAATTAAGCAAATTGATGCCATTGGCAATGCAAAGTTCTTGCAACTAATGAATTTCATAAAGAAGATTCAAATCATCAAGTTCTTTGAACAAGCATTTATCTATTATATGTTTTTCCCACATTATCACATTTTACTTTCCATGCATTAGAAGACATGATTACAACCAACAAAAAACCACAAAATTACTCCCACTCAATCAAGAAACCCCTCTAGCAATATATGATTGTGGCACTTTATGCTTAGTGCGATTACAAATGTCACTTGTCAAACATAGCGAAGTGAACTTGATCTTAGTCCTTACAGATGTCAAATTTGGCCACAAGTTCAAAGTACAATTTTGATACAAAATGGGATCACTATAATCATGCTTCTATAAATTACATGAAAATTTATGCACTTCCAAAAAAATACACTTAAAAATATTATCATTAGTCACACCACTACAAAGAGCATAAAATTCTACCCCAAATCAAAAAAGAAAATCTCACTAAAAAAAATCTTGAACTCAAATTATGAGCCTCTAAAGTTGGACTACAAAATCAAAAACTACATTAAAGAGGGCAAAAAATCTAAAAGGTTGTTGACATAATGTTGATGACAACAACCTATGCAAATAAATTTGATGGACTGATGGACATCACAATTGAAATATTCCCTTCATTGGTGAAATATTCCTGAGAGACAAAATATTCAAAGGGAATCTGAAATCTACGACAAAAGCTCAAAATATGTCAAAATTCACTAAAGAATTTTTTTGGCATTCTCAAATATTCTATTTTAAGCGAAATATTTTGTAATGCAATGTTGAGGATTTAAACTGCCAATTGACAATGAGGGTCATGTCAGATGTGTGGCCTCCTACAATATGGAAACTGATGTGCAATTCCTATACCAACAACATGCATGTTGTAATTGACTACATTACCCTGCAATCTCCATGGTACATGTTATATATAATTTTATTTTAATAAAATTTTGAAAAACTTTTTTAAAAAATTTATAGAATATTAAAATATTTTCATGTACGAAATTATTTTCCTTATTTCAACCTTATGGTCAACCAAGAGGATGGAAAAAAATTGAGAGTTTGAAACAAATGCTCCAAATTTAATAATTTGAAAATTGACCATGGAGTTTTTGAACCTCTGAACATGATGGCAAGATTTGTTTTGACCCAAAATGCTCCAAAATTGTAACTACTTTTCAACTTCAAACCCTAATAAATTTGACCTCATATGTTTGATTTGAACAAAACAAAACAAAAAAACTGACTTTCTCAAACCCCTTGAACTCAATAGTGAACTCATATTTGCACCAATAAGCTCCAATTTTGAATTGTGATACAAAACCACAAAGAAGAGACCCTCAAATTTGATATTTATTTTCAAGTTTTTATGATTCTTCAAGTCGTCATTCAATGCAAGAGAAAAACACAAATTTTTAAAATCCACCAAAATTTGTAACCTAAATTTCTCAATTGAGACTAACAAGAAGCAATCCCACAAACTTTGATACCATGTAAGATTTGGTATAGAATACTCTACACCATGCAAGACTTAGTTGAAAATTATAACCACCCAAGGTCTTAGAACTTCGTGAAAACACAAGAGAGCAACTATGAGAAAAATATTATTCTATCAAAAATGTAAATGATAGATTATGATGATATGATTGTTGATTACACATGAAAACACCCGGTTATATAGCCAAGATGAGACATAATATTAAATATAATCATGACAAATGTCTTAATCTTGTTATAAGACAACTAAAATTAAATGACTTAAGGCAATCAATAAATGTCAAAAAATTAAATAAAATCTAATGACATCTAACAACCTTCTAAAATAATTCCCTACAAACTAAATAAACTTAACATATAAATAAAACCCACTAATGAACTAATTAGATAAAACACTTATTTATACCAACATATTTTATTTTTAAAAATATTTTGATAATAGATATTATAAAATAATATATTATTATAAATTATAATACTATATCATAATTATGTATAATAAATTCTTGCGATTTACAATCAAATAAATTTTAAAATTGTAATACACAATCTAAAATTGAAACTATCACTTTACTCACAATCTAACATTTATTATTGTTATTTATGCCAATGAGCATTCTCCCGTGCATGTTAAATTTTTAAAGAAGTGAGGCGGCATGGGTTACCTGGAAAGCCATCCATTGTAAAATCTCAAGGAAAACAAATTTATGACTACCAATTGAAGTGAGGCAAAGAGAACTACTATTTTCCAACATGCTCATCATCAAAATGAACCTTTAGAGAATGTATAAGAAAAAAAATAGTTTAGTCAAATCTTGCATTACACCAAGTTGTGCATAAACATAATTCCAATGAAATATAATTGTTCCAACTCTTCATTCACAGGAAAGGTTCCAAAGCTATTTGACAAGTAGCCAAAGCTCGATAATGTGCATCCACAAGAAATTAAAATATGTTATTCAACAAGGAGCAATAAATAAATCATAAATATAAAACAATACCATGATGAGTTTGAACAAACATGGGGACACAAAAAATTCCACATTTCTAGATAAGGTATTGAAGCATAAACCAAAAAAGTAACTAAACATATTTGCGTTCAAAAAAATAATTTAATGATACAATGATCACTCTTTCTTCATAACCAAAACTGAATGAGTGAAGATAACTCATGAAAAACATTTTGTATAATTTTACGAGCATACAACAAAACATTAACAACCAACTTTCTATTTATATTTAATAGAAAAACATATTGATATTCTAATCATTTTCATCATATTCAAAGAATTAGCATACAATTGAAATCTTTAGAATACATATATTGATAATCGCACCTTCTTGTGCAATGGGTACACCGAAGAGGTTTGGGGGTCAATTAGGGAAAATATTGGTCTATTTTTGCATGCATTTGTACAATACATGAGGTCAATTGGTAGACAATGTAGTAAATGATGTTGTTTGTGCGATAAAGGTCTCAATGGAGAAATGATAGCTTCAAATCAACTATTCATTCATTTACAGGGATCCAAACAAGACTGAAACAAAACCTCTAAATCAGAAAGATAATCAAGTTTCATTATCAACAAGATCAATGTTTGTAATATGGGGAGAGAGAGAGAGAGGCTGAGGGGAAAAGGGTGAGAGATAGAGATCGAGATCGAGATGGAGAATGAAAGATATGAAGGAGAGTGAGAGATAAAGAGATGAGAGATATATAGAAATAGAAGAGATAATATATAGAGAGGAGGAGATAGAAAGAGAGAGAGATATGAAGTGATATAGAGAGAGGGGGAGATATAAGGGTAGAAATATGGAGAAATAAAAATATAGAGATAGAGGGAGAAATGGAAGAAGAAATATGGAGAGATCAAAATAGAGAGGCAAAGAGATATAGATATAGTGGTCTAAGAAGAGGGGGAGAGATGGATGAATAGAGATAGGATACATGTCTAGAGATAGAGGGGAGAGAGGAAGATAGAGGTAGAGATGAAGATAGAGTGAGAGAAGAAGAGAGACAAATGGATAGAGAAATAAAGATAGAGAAAGATAGGGAGATAGAGATGGAGAGATAAAGAGGAAAATATAGAGAGATATAGAAGAGGGAGAGGAAAAGATAGAAATATAAGAAGAGGAAGGGGAGAGATATAAATGGTGAAATAGAGTGAAGAGATATAGAGATATAAAAAGATATAGAGAGAGGTGGAGAGGGAAATAGAGATAGAGAGACAGAGATAAGTAAAGATATCTACAAATAGAGATAGGGGAGATAAAGGGAGAGATAGATATATGGGAAGAGAAAGAGAGAGATAAAGATATATGGGAAGAGAAAGGGGGGGAGAGGTAGAAATAGAGAGATAGAGACAAGTAATAGAGGGAGGGAGAGAGATAAAGGGAGGAGAGATAGAAAGATAGAGATAAAGATAGGGAGGGAGAAATAGGGAGTGTGTGTGAGAGAGTGAGGGAGAGATATGGAGATAGATATCGAGAGGGAGAGAAATAGAGAGAGGATAGAGGTGAAGTGTAGATATAGAAAGAGGGAGTGGGAGGGATAGGAGAGAGGCGGGTAGAGAGATAGAAAAAGGGAGAGATTAAGAGAAAGATATAGTGGGAAAGATAAAGTGGGAAGAGAGAGATGCAAGAGAGGTAAGGAGATAGAGATAGAAATAAAGAAAAAAATAGAGAAGATGGAGATGGAGATGGAGCATATCTTTCACATATTTTGTATACAAATTTTCTAGTGAATGTAGCTTCCAAGGGGCACCATAATATGCTCAACAAAGGTATCAATGGAGAAGTGATAACTTCAAATCGACTATGCATCCACTTACAAGGATCCAAACATGACTGAAACAAAACCTCTAAATTAGGAAGATAATCAAGCTCTATTACCAAGAGAAAAGATGGTGGCAAGTAAAATTCTCAAAAATTGGTTCTTCATTTAGAAATTTCATTTTCTTAAATTTTTATTGTTCCAATTAGAAATGTTTGCCCATGTAAATATTGTTAATGTAATGGGTGTTTTAAGGAAAAGAAATTCCATGGAACCCTTAAATTTTTTCACCTATACTGATGTATTGATGTGGCAACTATACTAAGAAATGAGGTTAATTGGTTTGGTGGCTAAGAGAAAAACAGCAGCCAAGTGGTTGCACAATTGACCTCAGATTCATCCAACGTAAGGTCTGCCATTGGAGACAGGATTTCAATGATAGTGCAGAACTCGGTCTTAATTTTATTAAGTTTAACAATAATTGGACTTTGATAAGAATCTCATTTTATTTATCTTTGTGTAAATAAGTTTCAATGGAAAATATTTAAATATAATAGATAAAAGAACATTAAGTGTGAAGAGCATCCAAACTATATTGTATGTTTGGTTAGTCATGTTTTAGGTCTTTTATGTGTCTTTCTTTTCCAAATTATTTTAATAAGATACAATTTGCATCTATTTACAACATAAAGATCTCAAGATAGTCATAACTATCAATAAATTTCCCTATGTTACTAACATTGTCTTTTAATATTTAGTTATAGTAGGGTAAGTGCACCAATCTATGACAAAATTTTGGCTCTTAAGATGCCACTTTTTTTCTGAAATCAACAAAATCTGATTTGCACAAGAAAATGGAGATAGTTACACTCAAAATTTCAAGATGTGGCAAGAACAAAAGTTGAAGTGCTCTGAGTCTAGTTTCTAAGCTACTATTTTTTAAAAAAATTAATGGATATTAAGGGTCTCAAAAAGGGGGGGGCCAAAACAGGTCTTGTTTTTATCAAAAAAAATATCATAGCCCCTGAGGGCTCCCCCCTTTTTGATTAACTTTTTTTTAGAATTTCAAAAATCCCAATGGTGAGAAATTAACTAACACCATTTAGTTTATCCTCATTCTTTTGGATAATTTTTTTAATGAATATATAATATTTTATGAATTTTCAAAGTGGACACATCCTGAAAAGCTAAAATTTGAGCGTGCTCACCCAAAAAAATTTGCAAACTAATTGAAAATTGATTTTTTTTTTCATCATGTGTAGAATGGAGTCTAGTTTCAAAAAATGTAATTTTTTTCACATTCTGATGAATGAGTAAAAATCTATCCTAAACCTAGCACATGTTGGTTTTTGACCAAAAATGAAGGCATTTACAATAGAAGTCATGGATCAAAACCTTAATAAAATCAAAATGAAAAAAGAATTATATATTTATATAGCTAAGAGAGAGGTTAACGCTATCACGGTTTTTTTATAAACTTGCATTGAAATATGTGTAAATGAGACAGGGAGCACGGACGAAAATATGAAGAAATTTTGCACCCTTTCAAAAAATCACATCATTTTCATGAAATGGTTGTCCAAACCTTTGGGTCGGATGCCCAATGAAAAATCCAACTCATAGGGTTGGTATTTCCCAATGCAAATTATTTGGCATGTGCCAAATGGGCTACTTCATTTGACGTGCGCTAAATGTCATTCATGACTTTTGGAATGCATTTTTGTAAACTCTTTGATTTTTGCTTTCTCTGTCAGGTAAACTATATACATGAAATAAAAATTTAAGTATAAGTTGACATTTACTTTATTATACTTTAAGTTATATTTCATGTATATATAGGCAGGATGTTTGAGAGTGATTTCAGATCTTTAGGAGTTATATTTGCAAATTCTAGTTTTTGGAAGATCTTAAAAATTTCAGACTTAGTCAAATTTCAGTAATCAGCATGTCAAATTTCAATAATCAGGAGGTCAAATTTTATCTTTCTCTCTCTATCTCACTCATTTTCATCTATTATTCTCTAGACCTCTCTCTCTCTCTCACTATCTCCATCCCTTTATCTAACAATATCTTCCTTGAGATCAAGAACTATGTCTCTACATGTCCATCTCTCTCTCCTTCCCTCTCCAATATCTATCTCCCTCCCTCCTTCCCTCTCTACATTTCTCTATCTCTCATCCCTCTCCTTTTATCTCTATATATCTCTCTCTACTCTCTATATCACCTCTCTCTATACCTACCTATCCCTCTTTCCCCTCTTTCTCTCTCTCTTTGCTTCCCTCTCTCTCTCTCCTTCCCTCTCTACGCTCTATCTTGCCATTCTCTCTCCTTCCCTCTCTAGTTCTCTCTATCTCACTTATCTCTCCTTCCCTCCCTCCCTCTCTAATTTTCTCTATCTCCCCCTCTCTCCTTCCCTTCCTACTTCTCTCTATCTCACCTCTCTTTCTCCCCCTCTCTCTCTCCCTCTCTCTTCCTTTCACCCACCTTTTTTCTCTACTTCTCGCTATCTAACCTATCCTTCTATACATCTTTCTCTCTCCCTCCTCCTTCCCTCTCAATATCTCCACCTTCCTCCTTATCTCTCTACTTTTAATCTCCATCACACATCTCTATCACCTATTTCACTTCTCTCTTTCCCCTTCCCTCTCTACTCTCTTTCTCTCTATCTCACCCCTCTCTCCCTACCTATCCCTCCCTCCTCTCTCTTATCTCTCTCACCTCTCTCTCTCCATCCCTACCTCTTCCTCCCTCTATCTACCTAGACCTCTCTCTATTTTTGTCTCACCTCTCTCTCCATCCCTACCTCTCCCTATATATCTCCTTTCATATCTACTTCTCTC
>CM021110.1:374736521-374780510 GCA_007115665.2 Sequoiadendron giganteum
TGTGTGAGAGAGAGAGAGAGGGGAGAGAGAGAGAGAGGAAAGAAGAGAGAGAGAGAGAGAGAGAGAGAGTGGAGAGATAGAGAGTAGAGAGAAAGATGATACAACTTGTTGACTACTAAAATTTCACCTCCTGATTACTAAAATTTGAATTGTTGATTACTGAAATTTGACTAAGTCTGAAATTTTTAAAATCTTCCAAAAACTAGAATTTGCATTATAATTCCTAGAGATTTGAAACCACTCTCAAACATCATGCCTATATATATGTAATATAACTTCAAGTATAAGAAAGTAAATGTCCATATGTAAATGTCAACTTATACTTAAATGTTTATTTCATGTATATAGTTTCCCTAGAAGAGAAAGCGAAAATAAAAGAGTTTAAAAAAATGCATTCCAAAATTCATTGCAAAAAGAAAGAGAACTCACACTTCTCCACTCATTGCAAAATTCAAGTCATTTGGTGCACGCCAAATTTGGCACCGAAACTATGTCACAGATTGGTGCACTTACCTAGTACTTACTTTTAATTAAATTGTAGAAGTGATGTGTGGGTAAAAAATTGATGTATAAATTATTGGCTACCTTAAACCTTATCAACTATAGGATTTATTTAGGTTACGAATCCTAATATTTTATGTGGAATTGTATTCTAATAATCTTAGTCTTTTATGTGGAATTGTATTCTAATAATCTCAATTTTTTATGTGGAATTAAATTATAATAAAGATAAAGTATAAAATAAAAATGTTAAAAAATATGAAGTATAAAAAAATATGTTAAATTATTAGACATAAAAAAGAAGCTTATAAAAGGGGCGAGGAGCCTAGCTCGATTGGCTAAAGCATCTTGTTGCTGGCAAGAGATCACAAGGTCTAGTCTCCCCCCAAACCCGTGGTACCAGAGGGCGTGTTGCGCCAACACCACTGGTCACGTGAAAATAGTTTACCAAGCACACCTGCAGTCTAAAAAATGTTTTTTATATAGATTTTTTAAGTAATCTTTTCCAATAAAAAATAATTATTAATTATATATACAAAGAATATGCTAAATTATTACACTTAAAAATAAGTTTTTAAAACTTAGAAAATTAAGTTTGAAAGAACTTTCCTAAATTTATTATTGCATATAAAAGTAAGTTACTATATTAATATACTTAAACTTAAAAAATATTGAAAATCTTTACAAAATATATATATTCTTTAATTAATTGTAAAATGTTTTTTTAATATCAGAATGGAAATAAAATTATAAAGTAATGAAAAACAATTATTCTTTTTAAAAATTCTAAATTAATGTATTTAAAATTAAAATATTTGAAAATTAAATAAAAAGAAAATATCCTAAATTTACTATTACACATAAAAATATGTTTCTAAATTAATATATTTAAAACATAAAAATTATTCAATACTTTAAAAAAATTATTAATATTATATTTTTATTCAAAATTAATATATATGTAAAAAAAAATTATAAATTTAAGGTTTTACTAAAGATTCAATTGTACATAACACAAATATAACAACTTAAATATATAGTCTAATTTAAAAGCTTTTGATAATAAGTGCACATTTAAAATCAATTTAAAATTATAAAATTAAATAAAAATATAATAAATTTATTATTACATATAAAAATAAGTTTTTAAACTAATATATTTAAAACTAGCTTATTTATCATATAAACTAAATAATTTATATAACATTATTATTTATGTATTTATTATTATTTAGAAGTAGATTACGATTATGGTTAGAATTTAATTAGGGTTAGGGTTCATTTACAGATAAGGTTAGGGCTAAGGATCAATTAGGATTAAGGTTGATTTAGGGTTAGGGATCGATTAGGATTAGGATTAGGGTTTAGTTGGAGTTAACATGTAATTAGAGCTTAATTAGGGTTAAAGTTAGGTTAGGGTTAGGATTAGTGTAGGGTTCAATTAGGGTTAGGGATATAGGTTTCAAAAGTGGAAAATTGTTTTGCTTTTCTAAGGTTTAAGACCTAGAAGGACAATATTCACTCAAGAACAAACCCTAGAGATCTCAATGCAAAGGAGAAAGAGATCTTGCAATAGGGCTGCTCTAGGGGTTGAATGTAAACTAATGAAGGGTTCACCACCAAGTAAGAACTTGGAAAGACAAATGCAATGGAAGATAGAATGTTTAAACCTAGTTTGATGCAATGACTTATTAAATGATCTAAAGATGCAAATGAAACAGAACAGAAAGTTACATAATGGAATGTGTGCACCTAGAAATCTGGAGATGGCTAAATGGAGCTTTGAAATGCTAGAAGATCTAATTTTTATGCTGAGTAGGACCCATTCACCAAGTTGGGTGAATCAATACAAAATCTAGGTTTCTATGCAGAAAAAAGAATATGCCAAATGGGTATTGAATATGCAAAAATATGATTTTTGACCAAAACTATGACTCATTCGCCAAAGTAGCGAATCGATCCAGTTAGGGTTTTTTGAAACTTCAAAATCTAAATCTACTCTTCTTAGACTTCTACTCAATCTGCTTCTTCAGGTTTTCGGATCTAAATCTCTGATTTGTAATCTGTAGGTGTTCTCCAATGTTCTTCAATGCTTAATGACAACTTTGAATGATTTGACAACTTTCTCCAATCTTGCTCCTTAGGAAATCTGCAACCTAGACCTACAAATCACACATAAAGGAGGGAAAATGTTTTGTTAGTGGAAAGGGGTTTGCCTTGATCAAACCCCGTTATGGTAATCAAACCTTGAAATAGAATGAAGAAGGAATGGAGAATGATGAATGAACAAAATATGATGTTGCAATTCACCAAACCCTAGCAATAAGAGGTTGTAAACATGTGTGAGATGGCTCCAATGGATGTAGATCTTGACTCTTTCTTGAAGGTGATAGATCTTGAATTGAACACTTGCTTGAATCATAAAACCCTACATCACAATTGTTACCACAAAAATAAACATGATGCATGAAATTTTTGACATGATACTTGATACTTGAATAGTGCTCTAGAATGCTTGATAATCTACCTTTGAAGACTCTTGAATGCTCTTGTGAACTCAATTTTTCTATAAGGATGTTCATTCAACTTGCTAGGTCACTTGATTGCTTGTTAGGATAAAATGAAAAAAACTTGTATTTATACTTAATTATGCAAGAATTCTCGAAATTACAACACTACAAGCTGACATCAAATCTAGGAGGATAAAATCCCGCCAAAATTTTGAGTCAATCTTCATTTTGGGTCACACGAGACTCATTCGTCCAAGGTGGGGAATGAGTCCCGTCAGCCATAATTTATGGGACCATTTTTTAAAATGCTTATAAATGTGTGAAACCAGATTCGGGACCCAAAAATCTAGGTGGGACTCATTCGCCTAAGATGGCGAATGAGTCCCAGATCACTAAATCTAGGGCCATTCAATTTGAAACACCTGAATTATGATTGGGTATTGATTTATGTTGGGATTATCCTCGAAAAGATGCATTAAATGAGGCTTGTGGATGTAAAATAAGGCCAATTAAAGCATAAAGAAGCTCAATTATTAATGAAAACCCTATAAAAGTGTGAAAGTGTGCTACAAAACTTTACAAAACTCTAAATAAGGCATGATTAAGGTTTATTTTGATTAAAAAGAGATTTATTAGGTTTAGTTCATTAATAAAACCTTAGAAAAGTGTGAAAGTGTGTTACAACACTTTAGCAAGGTACTATTTAAATTTATTAGTTCAAAAGGGCCCAAAACCTAATGTGAATGTTTCAACCACATTACAACACTAAATCAAGACATCATTAAGCTCAATTTTACAAGGAGGGACCAAACAAGTGTGAAAATGTCTTTGACGATATTTTTCAACATTACATTTAGCCCCCACTTCAGTGAGAGGATGAACTTGCTTCAAACTCACACTAAAGTAGACAAACTCACTTCAAGAGAGGTCCAAATGTACCGATGTTGGTAAGATAAAATAACAATGATCGAGAGGGGTGATCAAGCCCCTAGGATCACGGTCCCATGACAAACCAACATAGGTGCAAAAGAATGCACATGAAAATGATATAAAGAGCATCATAAAGGCACAAGAATACACTGTCAAAGATGAGAAAAAAAAAAAAGGATCAGATCAAGCTTCGACCGTTTGTCCATCGTGATGTGGATCATATCTAGGTTGTTTGTTCAAAAAATGTGAGCTCACTCTAAGGCAACAAAACTTCAGATTGTCCGTTGGGTGAGGATCCGAAAGAGGTGACACACATACACACACAGCTGATATGCACTCACACTCACACATGAGTGGCTAAGGGAAAGACATGCCTCAATCGGGATTTCCATCAAACCATACCAAATTTATACCCCCTGATAACTTTAATAAGGCGCCACACAAAAATGGTTTTCGAGCTTCATGAGGCAAGCAAAACTTTGTATGTTTGGAGCTCATGAACAATAGACTTCGAGTTTCATGAGGCAAGCAAAACTTCGTATGCTTGGAACTCATGAACAAACAGATGGCTCTATAGGAATGGAAGATGTATTATGCAAGGTAGCCATATAACAAAAAATACAACAATAAGGAACGTTCAGAGTCTTTTTTAGTTCATGTGAGGTTTTTAACTTAGGGAACATTGTGCCTAATGTCTCCAAGAGAGGACCAATCAAAGAATAAAAGATTTGCAACTTAGGGGATGCAACGTATCGCATCAAGCCACTAAGAGGAATATAATATTCTAAGAGAGATCACGCCCTTGAAGGACATAACTAATGTCATCCACAAAGCAAAAAACGCATCTTATGAAATAAGAAGACTGCACCGTGAACCATGAAAGAGAAAAATGCAAAAGAATAATGCCAATGTATGCCCCCACTTTAAAGAAATTGCTAAACACCCTAATTTGAGCAATTACTTTAAAGTAGCAAATGATAAATACTAACAACAAAGAAGACATGAGAGCTAACTTAGAAATTCCTATGCCAAGACATATGTTTCCAAATGAAGCTACGTCATGTAAGATAAAATGGAAAGAGAGGGGTTGCCCCTTAAAATAAAATCCAAACACACAATGTATCTATGGATTTGGGGTCAATATGTTTTTGTTGCAATGTTTTTAAGAGAGTTTGGAACTGTCATCATTCCCCAAATACACATAGAACTGGAAGAATGACACAAAGAGCGAAACAAAGAAAAACCTTTCAGATCAACATGGAAGAAACATGAATGTTTCGACACCTTGTGTCATTCCCTAAAGGAAAACATAAAACAAAGAAAAAATAAAGAAAAAGAAAAGATTGAGTCAATTGTCATGTCTCTAATTTTGATGATGCCTACTTTTGCTTTATGAGGTTTTGTTATATGACTAATGTGTGTGTGTGTAATAGATTGAATGATAAACAATGTGGTGTTTTGAGAAATGAAATATCGTCTTATTTTGAAAATGATGCAAAATGAAAAGGTGATATTAGAATTAATGAATTATGATCTTATGAGTTAAGTTGATTTTATTTTATCCGGATACTAATCTCATTTTGGTTGCTTGAGTGTACTTGAGTGGCAGGTTGTCGAAGACCAAGGGTGGCTAAAGTAGAGGAGGTTAGCTTCTTGGTAGGGTAAAGTAGGATGTGTGCTCTCGATCACACACAAAGCACTTAGTGACATATAGATGCATTTGGCATGTGGCTTGGATGATTGTTTTACTATTAGTAATTTTAAATGGTTAATCTTATATTTATATATGCAATTAAAAGAATGGAAAAATTAATTCTAGTTTAATTAAATAATTATATATGCAATTAAACGTTAATTTGTATTATTTAAAGTAATCAAGTGGATTACAATTTATGTCAATTCTCTTGCTTACGTTTCCATATTTGATTTCAAATATAATAGTTTATTCAAATATTTGTTTCCCCAAAAAGTGCTAAATTGTAATTAAATAGGATTAATTATTAAATTAGAAATAAAAGTTCTGCAAGATGTAAATTTTATTTAATTCTTTATTTTCAAGATTAGGTTTTCGGGAAATGAAGAGAAATCTTTAAAAATAAGAAATGAAGTAACAAGAAAGACAACCGCTTTCACAATCTTCTTGTTTCTCTGCAAAAATAGGAAAAATGGGTGCAAGAAAGGGTTTTTCTTTGTATGTAGCATTGTAAAATAAGCTTTTGGAAGGAAGGGGAAAGAAGATAAAGGAAGAACCAAGGAGAAAAGGAAATTCTACAGTAGGGGCTTCCAGCTATCAAATTCAAGGAGAGCGATCTCCAGGCTTTTAATTTCCTCTCTTTTGCAATTTAAATTCAATATGCAAGCAAACTTGCTTTGTTTGGAAATTGGAATTTACTTGTAAAATTTCTCCAATTGGATGAATCTTTCAAAAATTCTAGATAAATCATGTGTTTACTTGAATTTCCAAAATTCTCTATGGCATACATACACTTTTATGTATTTTATTTTTTGTATTGGTTGTATTGTTGTATTGCTGCCAATTGAATTTGTAATAAAAACACAAAATTTTTCTTTCTGATATATAAAATTACATATATTTAATATATAATATTATTCTTATGTGTATATATATAACTATAATCTATGTAATAGAATTGCAAACCTGTAATAAATAATAACACATATTTACATATATATCAGGTGGAAATATATATGCAAATATATATTATTATTTATACAAAAATGTGTTTATAGATCCAAATTTTATTATTAATTTGATGAAATTTAATTGAAAATCGTCGAACTGTGAATGGCTTGGAATATATTATAAGTTTCTTTGCTTAAATGTTTGGGGAGGGCTGCTCCAGCCGATGCCTCCCCCACAAGGGAAAGCTATTGGTGGAGGCAACGCCCTCCACATGCCGCAACCTGTGGAGGAAGCGTTTCCTTCCACAGGCAACTACTTCCCCTATGGGGGTAGCCGACAGCTACAGCCATGACGTCCCCCTCATAAACCCTACGAGCTATAGCTTTCTTTAACGCAAGTTTAGTAACTCCACTTCGAATTAGGCTTCCATATGGTATATATATATATATATATATATAAATGTTTATTTAGTAAAGTATAACTCTATACTGTAGATACTTGGGTTTACCTCTATAAAATTCTGAGATATATACGGATAATTGTGTGTGTATTTATATGTAAATAGATATATGTATATATATATATATATATATATATCATCTGTAAATTGTAACCAAAATAGAGTTACCTACTAGGAGCTCACTACAGCTGAAAATATAACTTATTTGATTCTTCTTTTTTTATCATGATATAAATATAAATATAATTACTTTTACATATGAAATCCAATACAAAGTATTGAGTAAAAGAAAGCAATACTTATATTTTTCAATGAATAGATAGAGAAAGGACAAGCTTTCCAATGCAATTGGATTTATTTCTAAATCAGGTTGATTTCTTCATGGACATATGTTTATTTAAATTTATTTTCATATGAATATATGTTCTCATTGAATTATCCTTCAATTTAGACAATATTTTACTTCTAGAACAAAATATCATAAAATGAAAATGACATACTTCGAAACATGTTGATTCAAATATGCATTGTTTTTCTTTTTGAGTTAGAAAATGGACTGAAAACGAGTCAATTGTGAACCATAAATCTGACCTTGAAACTCTTTCCTTGTGAATTTGGTAATGTATTGTGCGTTTTTGTAATAATGTTGAATGGATAAATGCTTGAAATTTATGAGATTTTTGTATGAGATCATGTGTTAGTTTTCTCCTCTACGGAAATTTTCGGGACAAGATGTCGAATATGGGCGTATAGAAACGATAGTTTAGTCTTTTCATAAACTATCATTTATGTTTTATTTTAATGTTTGGCCAAGCAAACAAACAATGTACCATTGAATTAGATGGATTAAAAGCTTAGAACTTTTGTTATTTATGTCTTTGCCACATCCTACTTGCAAGAAATATGTTTTCTAGTATAAGAATGCATATAGGCAAACAGGCATGCATCGAGAGTTTCCTCCTGCTTTGTTGTTTCAGGTTGCTAGGCTCCTTGTGTAGGGTCAAGGATTTCTTCGAGTTAAGAAGAAACCCGGGGAAGTCATGTACTCTGTGGTTGGGCGGAAAAGGTGTCTTAACCGCACCCTTGGCCTCAGTGCAAGAAGATCGATGGTGTCAAGGCGGATGAAGTTCAAAAGTTCTAATGCTATGGATATGCTTCATATGTTATTTTTGTATGTCTTGTTAGCCAATTTGTAAATTGTAACTCTATTTCAAGAATGCATTTATGGATGAATACTTGTTGACGTATCATTGAAACGGATGATTTGTAACACCCCTTTGTGGTGTATGTAATTTGAAAACTATAATCATTTAATATAATTGCTATGAGCACTTATGAATATTAATTTTTACACATGTATCTCTTTTACTTTACTTGTGATGTTCAATGCACATGGAAGTACTTATTTAGGAATGTGTTGAATTTTTGAGCTTTACATCAACATGGAAGAGACATGAATGCTTCGACACCTTGCGTCATCCCCAAAAGGAAAACACAAGATAAAGAAAAAGAAAAACTTTTGGGTCAACATGAATGCCTTGACGCCTTGCGTCATCCCCAAAAGGAAAACACAAGACAAAAGAGAAAAGAAAAAAGTTGTACGATATAAAAAAGAATGAAGGTACAAATAAAGGAATGCCACAAAGAGAGATAACAAAATGTCACGGGGGATCACACTACACACATGCAATCACACAAAAGAAAATGAAAAAAAAATGATACAAAAGACTATTAAGGCACATGCAAGTCCACCTAGCGGAGGGGACAAGGACAAATGCACTACTAGTACAAAGCTATCTACTTCTTGCCCCCACTGTGTAGGACAAGAATGAGCCAAGGTAGGTGATGGGAGAGATCATGTAATGGTGAGAATACAAGATTCTACAACTATTACATGACAAAGAGTCGAAGGGTATGTTATGCAATCACTAAATAACAATTATCATTACCAAAGTGATATTTACTCAAGATGATTTTGAATGCATGACACTCATCAATACTATGTCCAAGATTTCTATGGTATCAACAATGTGGAGCATTTGCACCTTTAGGATATAGTCTTATCTTTTCTTTCATAGGTGGCAATAGTATAAGTCTTTGGTTTAAAAGTATTTGTAATTTTCTTTCACTTTCAGGTGGTGGACAAGGGAATTTTAATTTCTTTAATTTGTATGGTCTTTTGTGTTTGCTAGATTCACCAATTTCTTGGTTTGAAGATTGAGGAAAACTGAAAAATCTCATCTACTTTGAGAAGCATCGATTCTTCTTTAGGAAGGAGGATACTCATATCAAAAAGAGGATCTTGATTTCAATTGGAATTTGTTCTAAGAGTTTAGGAATTTCATGTTCACTTGTTGTATCACAACCTTGTTTACTCAAGATTGTGAATCTTTTTCCATATGTTTCTTCTAGATTGATGGGAGTGTTTGTTACTTTGTTAACATAAAATGGTTCAGTACTAGGTTCACCTATTGTAGGGAACTTAGGTTCAACTTTTGTCTCAGTTTCAAAATGCAAGTAACCAAACATCTCAACTTTTATCATTGAATCAAGACCTAAAAATCTACGTGGGACTCATTCTCCATTTTCTCATTCTCCCAAAATGGAGAATGAATCCCAGATCACTAAATTTAAAGCCATTCAACCCAAAACACTAAATCAAGGCATCATTAAGCTCAATTTTATAAGAAAGGCCCAAACAAGTGTGAAAATGTCCCCGACAACATTTTTCGACACTACAAAGTTAATTTGGAGTAAAGATTAAGGTTAGGGATATAGGTTCAGTTAAGAATAGGAATAATTAGAGTTAGGTTTAACGTTAGGTTAGAGTAAGGGCTCAACTAAAGTTAGATTTTAATTAGGTTTAGGGTTCAAATTCAATTAGTGATATAGTTAGAATTAAGGTTGCTACTAGAAGTAGGGTTGGTGTTAGAATTAATATTATGAGTAGAGTTGGAATTATGATTAGGGTTACAATTACAATTAGGGTTATAGTTAAGGTTAGGGTCAAATTAGGATTAGGATTCTAAAATAAAATTTGGAGTTTACATTAGGGCCAAGGTTCAATTAGGGTTAAACTTCAACAAGTTACGATTAGGGTTAAGGATCATGTTCAATTAGGATTGAATCTCATTAGGGTTAAAGTTAAGGTTAAGGTTAAGGTTCTAAGATAAATACTAAGGTTAAGGTTGGAGTAAGGGTTAAGATCAAGGTAGGGAATTAATTATTGTTAGGGTTAGGGTGAAATTAAGGTTAAATTAAGGTTAGGGTTAGGCTTCAATTTATGTTTAATTAGAGTTAGGCTTCTAAAATCTAGTTTGAGGTTAAGATTAAGGTTGGGATTAGAATTCAACTAAGATTAGGGTTAGGATTACAATTACAATAAGGGCTAAGATTCAATTAGGGTTACAATTAAGGTTTAAATTCAATTAGGTTATGATTCAACTATGGTTATGAATATGATTCAATTATGGTAAGGATTAAAATTAGATTAGAGTTAAGGTTCAATTAGGGTTAGAGGGTTTTATTAGGGTTACAATCAAAATTATGGTTTCCATTAGAATTAGGATTATGAATAGTGTTAAGAGTTATGGTTAGCGTTAGAAATATGATAAGGGTTAAGATTATAATTAGGGTTGGGGTTGGAATTAAACCCTAACCCTAATTCTATAACTAACACTAATTTCAATTGTAACCCTAACCCTAACCCTAATTCTAATGGTAACCCTAACTCTAATTTTATCTCTAAATCTAACATTGACCCTAATTCTAAAACTAACACTAATTATAATTCTAACCCTAACACTATTTTTAACCCACCCTAATCCTATAACTAACACTAATTCTAATTGCAACCCTAACCCTAACTCTAACCCTAACAATCATAATAATTTTAACTAGAACCCTAACTCTACTTCTCTTTCTAACCCTAATTCTAATCTAACACTAATTGTAATTGTAACCCTAACACTAACACTATTTCTAACCCACCCTAATTCTATAACTAACACTAATTATAATTGCAACCCTCACCCTAACCCTAACCCTAACCCTAATTCTTGGGATTAGGGTTAAGTTTGAGATTACGTTTAAAACTCAACTAAGGTTAACATTAGTGTTCAATTAAGATTAGGACTAATTGAGGTTTGATTCAATATTAAGGTACAAGGGTTCAACTAGGGTTAGATTTTAAGTAGGGTTAAGGTTGGATTTCAATTAGTAATATAGTTAGAATTAATGTTCCCACTAGTATTAGGGTTAGTGTTAAAATTAGAATTATGAGTAGAGTTAGAAGTATGGTTAGGGTTACAATTATAATTAGGATTATAATTAAAGTTAGTGTCAAACAAGGTTATGATTGTAAAATAAAGCTTGGAGTTAACATTAGCCCATCAAAGTTCAATTAAGGTTTTAATTATGGTTTGGGTTCATATTAAGGTTAGTGTTAAGTATCAAATTCAATAAGTGTTGAATTTCAATAGATCAAAGTTAAAATTAAATTAGGGCTTTAAAATAAACCCTAAGGTCAAAGTGAAGGTTAGGGTTAAGGTTGAAGATTAATTAGTGTTAGGGTTAGGGTGTTATTAAGATTAATATTCAACTAGTGCTAGTGCCAATGCCAATGCCAAGGTTGGGATTAGAATTCAATTAAGATTAAGGTCAAGGTTACAATTAAGATTAGGATTAAGATTTAATTAGGATTTAATTAAAGTTACAATTAGGGCTAAATTTCAACTAGGTTTAAGATTTTTTATTATAGTAAAGATTAAAATTAGGTTAGAGTTCGAGTTCAACTAGGGTTAGGGTTTTATTATATATGATTTAATCTCTACTATGTTTTCATTGTCTTATTGTTTAAATTATGTTTATATTTATTTTACTTTATTTTACTTTCCAAGGGGTATTCCCACGGCCCGGCCCAACGCCCAACAGCCCATATCTTGGGTACCTGAGGCGAGCTGAGGCCAGACTAATCTCCCTCGAGATGCACCCACCCTCCCGCTAGACCAGTGCATCGGTTGAATCCGACCCTCGAAGTCAACCCAAGACCTCAAGGAGCAAACTTGAGACTTAAGCCTCCTCCGCTAACCATGCAGGCGCGGGCCGAAGCCCACATTATGTTTATATTTCATTTATATCATGTTTCTCTTTGCATTATATTTATCATGAAACCTACCAAGTCGTCAAAGTTTGGAAGATCAAAAACCAATGTTGATACCTTATTTTCAAGATGTAGCTCACCAAATTAGAGAAGTGAAAGGTCAATTACAAACAAGGCAAGAGTTTGGAGGCATGAAAACCAATGCTACATGGAAAGCAGCAAAAAACAACAAAAAAAAAACCAAGAGATATTGCATAATGTTTGGACATTTCACCCGACAAATTCGATTGAACTTCCAAATGAAAATTGCATTAAAGGAGTGATGAAGAGAATCAACAACTCATAATGATTCAACTGCCTTGCTAGGCCTATCCTTCTTTTTCCACTATTCACAAACAAAATAAGCTCCAAAAATTCAAATAAAAAAACACCTTTGACATATAAAAAAAACAATATTAAACAATATAAAAAAATTAACAATATTATTAAGTTTAATTATTTATAATTTCATCGAAGACATTCCCTATATGAACTCAATCTGGATTCAAAATGTGATATCCTTCGAGAGCAACGTTAGTTCGGATATTTCATTCGCTGGTTGCATATTGAGGCGCTTCGTAACCCAATGCTACCTGGCATAACGGACGCATCGAGCTCATGTCACCTCTTTGGTATTAGGAGTACATTTACAACTCATCCCCAATGAAGAGGGTGAGTTAATATCTATAATGTTCCTCCCATCTTTCGTTCTAACTATATACTTGGCAAAGAACATGTGAAATACAAGCAATTTCTGTTTTGCACAAAACAGAAGAACTATTCATAAACCCGCATCGTGAAACAGTTCATAATTTCAACTTAAAACCCTAAATAATGTATAGATATAAGAACAATCCATAATATGCAACAATGTAATCATTTTAGAGGTTAAGGGGTACGCTATAGATGCCTTCAATGCAAGTTATAACATGCAAGAGACTTTGAACTGCCATATCAACCAAAATTGTTGACCGTTTAAATTATACTCTTCGAAATAGAACTTGAATTCTGATTGCACATTAAAAAAGCGCTTTCAGCAGAATTCTTGATTCACGTTCAAAAACAATTTTCAGTCATTCTAATAGCTCATTTTGTCTGTGGACCAACTACTTGTCCCTCTTTGCATCAAGAGCGAGATCTTTGATTGATCTTGGACAGAGCTACTCAAATTCTAAAAACAAACTGCTATTAAGTCAGTTCAGCAAGCTTCACAATCTGTTTAGTCATCCTCGCGCAACTGGTTTGTTCCTCTTGATCGCATGAATGACTTCCTGGTGTGCAACTTTGCCCAGAGACCAAGTGAGAAGAGCTCGTATTAAAAACTTTTAACAATGTTCAACGAGAGAAAAAAATCAATTTGTTATAGAGCTCATATTCTATGGGTGAATCAAGTCTGTCATGCATTGGCATTCAGATTAACAAGATCTCATTCAAATCATCGCTCCAACTTCACAAAAACTAGCTTGAAAGATAAACAAAGACCTTTGGTTTATTTAACCAAAACACTAATCTACTTGCCAACATAATTATATATATAGTGGCAAGTCTAAAACATAATCTTATAAACAATAATAAAATACACGATAAACAATAATCTACTAGCCAAAATAGTTAAGGCGTGCCCGACAAGAATTGCTGTAGCTTCTCCTCTCCACCATACCTTGAACCCTATTCTGCGGAAGGGTGCAGAGCTCCTCTCTGATGGCTCTGCTAGCACCTACGATCAAAAATATGAGAGGGGGTTCTCCTGCGTTGGGAGTTGTCTCCTTTGGGACATAGAGGCACATGTAAAACAAATCAAGGCATTTCACATGGTAAACATCTTCCTAAGAAGTCCTTGCTTCCGCTGTTGGACTAGTAGTGACCGACCAATGGGTTTTGAGGATGCAGTTGTTTTAACAAAATCGGGCTTGCATGCTAAGACCAGGTAAGGATTTAAACCTCTGAAATGCTCTATGTCATCCCCTGTATTAGGCCTTGGGACCAAACATTGAAATGAGATACTTTTCTGCAAAATGGTGTGTTTGTGTTGATGACATTTCAATCGCTTGCGGCCTAGGATTTCATGTATGCACAAATGGATGTCAAGCAACTCGGTGTCCCACAGGGAGAACCATCCAGAAATTTACCCATGAGCAGAGCATTTTATTGCAGTGTTTGAATCCCAAGTGTAGAGATTTTATTCTCAATGGTCAGAGCTGTACTTGGGGGAAACATGCACTCCTCATGGAGCCTTGGTTTCATGATTTCAACGCTTTTGACACATTTTGAAATGATATTGATACGAGTAAAACAGCAATTGAGACTTAGGACTGATTCTTGCTTT
Source organism: Sequoiadendron giganteum (assembly GCA_007115665.2). NCBI lineage: Eukaryota > Viridiplantae > Streptophyta > Pinopsida > Cupressales > Cupressaceae > Sequoiadendron > Sequoiadendron giganteum. The sequence continues at coordinate 374,751,033 of CM021110.1, forward strand.
ACAGCAATTGAGACTTTTTCAAGAATTATCGGCCACCAAATACAGTCACCTCCTGCTTTCTCCCATACAGCTTTTTCTCAAATTTAGGATGAGTTGAAAATCTTAAAATATCTCCGAACATTAAGATGCTGGACGTGAAAGATAAACATGGAAACAACTCTTGGTCCGTTTAAGGGTCTTGCTTTTCATTGCAAGCAGATGACTTGAAACAGACCACCACTAAACTGTTTTGGATTCTTTGAAGGAGTTTTATACTTCTTCAAAGCCCTATTGAGATAACTACCGTTGCTTTCGAAGGGCTCTTGTAATTCCTGTTTTGTCTTCTCAAAATTAAGACTCTTTCCATGGATGACGATTCAACTCCTCTACCTCACACTGTAGAGACTCCCTTAACTCCCTGCCTTCTGAGATGATGACGGTAGAAGAATTTCTTCTTTTCATCCCCTTTAGATTAAATTGTGAAGACTGTAAACCAACCTCTTATAGATTCCTTGAAACCTCACATTCCTTTATAAAATGATAGTATTCCTATTGGGGAGCAGCATTTTATATCACAAATGCAGAAAATTTTGAAATTTCTTGAAACAGACCACCACTAAACTGTTTTGGATTCTTTGAAGGAGATTTATACTTCTTCAAAGCCCTATTGAGATAACTACCGTTGCTCTCGGAGGGCTCTTGTAATTCCTGTTTTGTCTTCTCAAAATTAAGACTCTTTCCATGGATGACGATTTATCTCCTCTACCTCACACTGTAGAGACTCCCTTAACTCCCTGCCTTCTGAGATGATGACGGTAGAAGAATTTCTTCTTTCATCCCCTTTAGATTAAACTGTGAAGACTGTAAACCAATCTCTTATAGATTCCTTGGAACCTCACATTCCTTTATAAAATGATAGTATTCCTATTGGGGAGCAGCATTTTATATCACAAAAGCAGAAAATTTTGAAATTTCCATCTGGGGTGGGATAAACTTTGAAACTTCCATTTGGGGTGTGGATTGGACTTCAATTTCCTTTCAGAAGTGTGGTAATTCTAATGCAGAAAATTTTGAAATTTCCATCTGGGGTGGAAAAACTTTGAAACTTACATTTGGGGTGTGGATTGGACTAAAATTTCCTTTCAGAAGTGTGGTAATTCTAAGAAAGTTAATTCCCAATTGCTTACTTAGATGAGGTGGCAATAAGTCAAAAGGCTTACTGTGATAATTCGTTTTCGGCCTAGCTTATTGTCATTATTTCACGGAGAACGGCCCAACAAAACCCTCACTAATTAAAGGACGCCCTCCGCATACTCCTTAAGTGGCCTCTGACAACCAAATTACTGATCAAAATCTGCTGATTACAATGGATCTGACCTGCCCCCTCCCTAAATATCAAAAAGTCAAAGTTGTGTCCCTATGTACCTACCAAATCCATTAGTGTGAAACTGCAACAACAATTCACTCTCATAGCTCCTTCCCTACGAGTCCAACTCGATGGCATATTCCCCCCTACACTTCGTAATAGATGAAAGATTATTTTGTATCGAGAGAATAACTTAGTGACGCTCATAACTGCATCACAGCTGAATTCATTCTAATGATTTATAGTGATATGCATTACAGACGAATTCATTCTAATGATTTAATAATGACTACAATATTATTTCTATAAAGAGACGAACTTTATGTAACTCATAAATGCGTTACGGGGAGATTCACTGTAACAACTTTAGTAATAACTAATTACTAATTACAATAAGTGTAGTTATATAAAGGGTCAAACTTGATGTCCCTCGTAAATCCATTACAAGAGAACTCTTTTTCCAAAAGAATGCATTCTGAAGCTTTAGGATTGGCTAATGGCTACATGACTATATGCACATAGACAAACTTGATGTTATCGAGTGCAGGGCAAAGATTTGATGGTCATACAGCCAAAGTTACTAATTCTTATCATAAAATAAGACTGTCTCATTTGATAAAAGAACAGTTAAAAAATCACAAGACCATAATTAAAAGTATATCTAATTATTGATAAGCTTTTTAAAAATAAAATGCATTTTCACACTTGAGAAACTATCTGATTGCATAGCTATAAGAGAATATTAACTTAACAGACACGATCGGCCGTCAAAGAGGCACTGACAAATGGATCGATAAGGGATTCACCCTACTACTTTGAAATCATTAAGACGAGAGTCACTTGAAATCATTGGATTTTAGGCTTAAATTCAAGAAACAAATTTGGCAAGGTTTAAATACCCTTGCAAAACAGAAAAATGTAAACTTTAAATAAATCCACTATAAAAAAAATAAGAGAAAAGGAAAAAAACGCAAGAAAACCCAAGTAAATAGGGTTGGAGCTCATATTCTATGGGTGAATTGAGGTCTATCATGCCTTAGCATTCAGAACGAGGAATTACATTATAATCATTGCTCCTTCAAAATTAAACAATAAGGTTCTTGAAACCATTCGTTCAAATGAAAAAGAAAAAAGAGTCTTCGAAAACAACATAGGAAAAACCTGATATGGAGGCGCGCGAAATCCTGATGCTATTGATACTACTGCAACAGGCTTTAAACGCCCCTTCACTGTTGGGAGATGAGTTACATTTCGTTCTTCTTACATTATCAGAATGAACTTAACCGTGATCTCTTACTCCCAACTACGAATCAGGGATTACGAACATTTATAGAAATAACATTAAAATTAGTAAAATAAAATTTCCCATCAAATTGCAGTCGAAGTCATCCCTGAATACACACGATTCCTTTAACCTTCACCGATCATAATGAGATCAAGCGTATTGAATGGCGTATTTATGACTGGAATAAATTTATCATGAAACCCTAATAGTTGTTGTACCAAAACCCTAAACCTAACCCTAAAATTCTGAGGTTTTTAAATCTAGCGAGTGCTTGTTCCGGTTACTTGAGCCACTTTTATGTTTGCATTTATCCATCAATTGTTTGGGTCATAAATATTATTGCGGGGTCAAATCTTCGCACTAGGGGGACATGTTCAAGGGTCCGATTTTGATCAAAGTGTTTTTTTAATGAAATTAGTTCTTGCAATTTTAAGGGTGTGGAAGTGGATTTGAATAATCCCTTGCCCATAAATAGTAAATTGTTTGGTCTTGTTTTTGAATTGGAGTAGTCAATAGTTTATTTGAACAAGTCAAATGCATGTTTCTACTCTTAACAAGAAGGTCATTTGATTTGTGATTGTCCTTTCAAGAAACAAGTATTTGCTTTTTTAAATTCCTTTTACAATCAATAAATATTTCATTAAAACAAACCCTCTTCCATTTGATCCCAAGCCCCTTCATCACTTCCCCCTCAAGTCAACAATATACATACTTCCTTTGATTTTTATTCACCTTTTATTTCGACTTCATTGGGAAAGTCTTCTTATAAAGATATTATTTTGGCTTTTGAGTTGAGAACTATTAGGAAGAGGAAAGAGTCATCTCTCTCTTGTTCGAGTCCTTGTCATTCGAATCGTGATACATCTCCCTATCATTATGAAAGACTATTGAAATCCCCTAACATGTCTATTTCTCCTTCACCTAATGTTAGGCAAAGATCAAGGTATCCATCAACCGGTTCAAATAATTGTTTGAGCAATGAACAATTTTGGTTTCCACTTCTAACCATTTTGGAGTTTTGCTACAAGAGGATAACAATATCCCCTTTGGTTCATCATGAGTTGCAAGATATTATCTTGGAATGTTAGAGGGTTGTCTCGCCCTTGACGAAATTTTAAAGTTAAAGATATTTGTTGAGATGGAAACCAAATGTGTTATTCTTACAAGAGGCAAAATTAAGCAATGATTGTCTAGAGGTTTCTCTTTTCAATCTTTGGAAAGAAGTTGCATTTTTCATACAACCCATAGAGATGGTAGTGGTGGAGCTATGATTAGAATGTTTCCTTGGATTTCTAAATATGTAATTGGCAAAGGTGAGGACCCTTCACATAGTTGTGTGTGGACCCTTTGTTTTATCAATGGATAGCCTATAGGTTTTTGTTATATATATGCTCCTAATAATCTAAAAGAAAGAGTTGCATTGTGGGACTAGATGTCCTAATGTTGATTGGGTGTTAGGAGGGGATCTCAATATGGTTGAACATCATGAAGATAGAAGTTAGTTTAATCATTTCAAACTCCATCATGATGAATTTGAGAAATCGATTTATTGTTGGAACGCAGTTGCAGTGATTGACCCCATTCATAATAGATTTGTTAGCCATTCTAATAACTAGTTTACATGGTCTAATTGCAAACTTGGAAATGATAGGAAGTTGAGAAAATTGGATGGATGTTATTTATCTCATGATATTAAATTGGAGAATCTTCCTTTTGCCTCTTATATTAAACTTGACTATTCTACTACCTTATTTGATCATCATTTTCTCTATTTATTTTTCTCAAAGGTTAACCCCTCCTCCCCACCTCCATATTAAACTGAATACTTCACATCTCAAGAATCCTAAGTGAGTTGTTGCATTAGAATGAATTTTTAATCTATTCCTAAACCTCGTGAGGATGAGTTGTGGGTGGTGTGGTGGTGTAATTCTTTGGCACAATGTGTTGAGTTCCTTCGATCCTTTCGAATGAGAATGGCTTGGAAATGTAAACATATAGAAAAATCTCTTCAAGGAAATAACTAAATTTTGATCAGGTACTAATGAAAATATTCAAACATCCATTGCTACTATTAAAATTCAATTGAGAAGACTAGACCATTACAAAGGGCAATATGCCAAAATTAGAGCTAGACTACATTGGATCAAGAAGGGAATAAAGGATCCAATTTTTTCTTTGATTATCTCAATTATAAACATAAAAAAGAGAGAATCTCTATTATATTGAATGAAGAGGGATTACAAATAGATTTTGTTGAAATTATTGTGTTGTTCCAAAAAAATATGAAAAGTTGTTTAAAGAAGACAACAATTGGATGGATGTTCAACAAACCTTGGAAGAAAGTCTCAAATACTTTATTCCCAACAAGATTGATCGATTTTATAGCCAATTTTTGGATCATGTTCTCTCTCCCGAAGAATTAGAATGTACTCTTTTCTCTATGAAATCCAATAAAAGCCTAGGATTTGATGGACTTCCAACTGAATTTTATCAAATAATGTGGAAACATATCAAAGATGATTTTTTATATGCTTTACTTAGAATCTCTTTAGAATATATTCTTAGGACCTATTATCAACAACTTTGTAGAGGCAACAACAACCTATCATGGCCTTTTATTGGCTATATCCAAACTCTAGATTGAAGGGGATTCCCTTAACATTATTAAGTGTCTCCTGAAGAGTAACCCAATGTCATGGTCTATAGCCCATCTGATTAATGATTCTTTATCTATCATTAACACTTTTAATGAGGTGAGAATTACTCACGTGTTTAGGGAAACTAACTCGTTGGCTGATGGATTAGCTAATTTAGGAGTGATGGCTCGAATTAATTGGAATAATTATGATTCCTTGCCACTTAATCTTCAGGACATATCCAATTATGACCAGTTGTCATGTCAAGGATGCAGTTAAGAAGGGAGAAAGGCTATTTTATTTCTTCCTGAGTTGGTTTTTGCACATCGAGTTCAGTGCATGCTCTTTTAATAATTGCTTTTTAGATGTTTGTGAGATTATGGTTTGTGAGCTAAGGTATGGCAGTACTTGGTTTGGCAGACTCACACATTTTGTGGGTATCTTTTGCTTTGCCTTGTGGTTTGTTCACCTAATTTTACCTTTGCAAAAAAATAAGGAGAAAGTGAAGTGTTGTTTATTGCATGATGTCATGGGAGGTGTTCGCTACAAAGTGGAGTCAAGCTCTTGTGAGGATTTTAGTAGCAATAAAACTATTTGGGAGCATTTGGAGAAGGGTGGTGTCTACCCCTATTTGTTGCTCTATGGTTCAAACCTTGAAGTGACGGAGGCTTTTGTTAGTGGGTGGAACAATAGGGTTTTGTGCTACAAGGGTGTGGAATTCAACATCAATGAGGATTTCATCATTGAGGTTACTGGTCTTCCTTCCAAGGGAAGGAAATTTTATAGAGATAGGGTTGCAGCCAAGACGACCTTAGCCAATTTGTTGAAAGGTGCTAAGAAGAAGAAGCTTAAGTTTATTGATAGCAATGGGTATGCTCGCAAGTCTATTAAGCCGCTTTGGAGGGACATTACTTTGGCCATTATGCAATTTTTCACTCTGGAGGGTAGGTATTATGTTATCTATGACTATCACTTCATGTTATTGAATCACTTTCACCATAACTCTCTAGTTTTGTTTCCTTTTTACCTCCTTTCTATGGAAACAAGTATCGAGGATCGTAGGAAGAACCCTAGGAAAGCTATTCTCCATGAAGGCCTTATGAATCTAATTTTTTAGCATATCAAGTTGAAGATGGTTCATGTTACTCCTAAGACCCTGACTCGTAAAAAGGGCGAAAAAAATACAAGGTATGATATTGGTGGGTTGGCGAAGGAGTGGGAAGGGGATTTTGAGAAAGATGATTCTGATTATGAGGAATCATCAAAGGAGGAGAGTGAGTCTGTTGATGTTTCTAAAGATTTTGAATCCTAGTCTAAGGGTTATGAAATTGATATTGAAATGAAGGAAGTTGTGGTGCCTTCAATGAAGAAGAATGTGAAGGGGAAGAAAATATGCCCCAAGAAAGAGAAGTGTGTTGTCAAGTAGAAGTTGGATGATTCTAGAGTTATGGAGAATTCCCCTAATCATGATGTTAAACATGTCCCGAGTGATGGAATTTCTAGAGAAGTGGAGAATTCCCCTATTCCTAATGTTAAACACGTCCCGGGTGATAGCCTTGAGGGTTTCAAGCATCCTATTGAGGATATTAAGCAGGCAAATGAGGGTATGGTGTGTTCCAAGGGGGTGGGCCCTAACCAGGCTAATTTTGATTCTCCTATTGGTGTTGACCAAGTTAAGGGGAGTGATGTGAAGGCGGAGCGGCTTGAAATTTTAGCAGATTTGGCAAATATGCTTGATAAGCACCGTGTGAAAGTGGAGGTTATTGAAGTGGAGGATTCCCCTGTTGAGGAGGATTTGGAGGTCAAAGAGGGGGCTCGGGAGGATCCTGTCTAGAATGTTGGTTCTCATGTTGCGCCACCGGTCAATTGGGATGAAATTAATATGGACTTGTTATGTAGAATGGTGAAGGATGGAACTCACAATTTGCTCTCGCTTGTGAAGTGGCTTTTCTCGGAAGTGAAGGAACTCAACATCGAGCTTAAAAACTAGCAAGATCTTTGTGTTGTGTTAGTGCATGGCAACCAAAAGGAATGGTCGATTAAATGTAAGGTTAAGACTATGAATGTAATTCTTGATAGACTTGGTAAGAGTTGCGAGGATAGGATAACCTCCTTGGAAATGGTTGTCCAAAATATTATTGAGGAGAGGTTTGTAAATATGGAGGAAAGAATTAGCAAGATTAGTGATGATTTGAAAACTGTTGTTACTATTAGTAACAAGTCCTTAAAATCTAGTGCTAAGGGTCTTTCTATTTTAAATGAGAAAGCTATAAAGTGGACTGGAAAGTCTCTGGATCTGGGTGAACGTGAGAAGGCCATTGAGGAAGTTAACTGCATGAATTTGGAGAAGAGTGAGGATATTGGCCCCGATGTGGAGAAGAATTTAGAGGTTGGTTCGTGCTTGAGAACGAGGAGCAAGACTAAGAAAAGGGTTGCCATTTTGTTTGAGGATCTAAAGGATGTGGTCAAGATGCACGAAGGGGTCATTGTTGAAAATATGGCCTCGGCCAATGTTCTTATTAAAATGTTGTAGTTTTGTTTTTATTTTTGATTGCCCAGCCTTGTTGTTGATGTTTTTCTATAGGGTTGTTGATGGGTTCTCTGGTTTATCTTTAGTCAACTTTTTATTTTTTTGGGTTGTGAGTCTTCATGCTTCAGTCTTTTTAGCAGCTTCTCTTTGTTGTAAAGGGTTTCGAGGCCCCTTCAAAACCTATTTTTCCTAATAAAAAAAAACTTGGTCTAATCAATTTTATTCCTAAGGGAAAATAAGAAGACACTATTATTGATTGGCATTCAATTACCTTATTAAATACCTCTTATAAAATTATTGTCAAGGCTTTAGCTATCAAATCTAAATCAATTGTGTAAGGTATTGTGAGAGTAGATATATTCTTAACAACCTAATATTGGTTTGGGAAACTATTGAACATGCTCAACAATTTGGTCCAAATGCAATGATGGTTAAGTTAGACTTTGACAAAGCCTATGATAGAATTCATTGTAGCCTCATTCTTAAAATGCTTCAATGGTTGTTCTTTGGGCCTAAAATTCAAATTCATGTTCAAATGTTGTTCAAAGATGTTAATGCTCACTTGGTTATTAATAAGTTTATATCATATGGACATTCAATTTACAATGATCCATAAGGTAGGGTTGTCCTTTATCTCCTTTTCTATACATTCTTACAATTATTGTCGTAGGATATCTTCTTCAAAAAGCTAACCAAATGAATTTTATTAAAGGGATCTATATTCCTTAAATAAGGTATGTAGGCACCTAAAATAATTCACCTAATCATGAAATCCTAGTTATCGCAAGTAATTATCATCGTAATATCATTTCCTGACAATTAATTACATCCATTTTCCATAGTATTAGTTAATCATTGTATTAATCGTCAATAATTTATTATCAAATACTATTTACCATTTAATTTATCATTTATTATCCATTTTAAATAATCATTTATCACATCACATACTATCATTTATTAAATAATATTTATTTCCCATCTAATCTCGTTATCAATTTAATTAAATAATATTTTGCAAGTTAATTATCCACTTTCAAATAATTTTCATTCATTTCTTTAGTTAATTCTTTCTTCCATCAATAGTTAACTCTATCTCATTTTAGCATCTCAATATTTAGTCCTTAGTTAACTTTTCCTAATTTTAGAAACTTCATCTTCATTCTTCACTCAACTCGGTCTCTAAATGGAAACTTGATGCGCACAATTATCCATCAATTAAATAAAATTATTATTATTATCCTCTCATCACTTTGAAATGGAAATTTTTTATTTTCTCATTGAGTTGACTCCATAGTTAGTTCAATTCACCGAAGTCTTCATCCTCATCCTTATCTCTTAGTTGATTTTTCCAAAGAAATTCTATAAATATATACTATTTCCTTCATCATTTTTCATATCTCACACTTTATGCAAATTTATTATGTCAAAATCAATCCTCAATCAAATCATAGTGTTATGTTATTGAGATTTAACATCCACATATAAAGGTGAAGCAACACATCATTTATTTTGAGGTTTGAAGTGAGATCGGTAAAGTAGAAGTTTAATTTGATTTCAATTTGTGTTTTCAAGTTCTTTTAATATCTAATTTTTTAATTTCAATGCTTACAAGGTGGTTATCAACTTGCACTTTGTTGATGATAGCATTTTTTTTGCAAAATTTTGAAGAGGAAATAGTAACATCTTGGACATCCTTAATCTGTATTGTTATATCTTTGGTTCTAAACTTCCTCATAACAAGGTTGAATTTTTTATGTATAGAGATGGCCCTGTTTCTCAATGGGTTCCTAAATAATTGAGGCAAATTAAATATGGTGAGATAACTAGATATCTTGGTATCCCATCTGATGTAGGAGTCTCCCTTAATAAAATATGGGAATGGTTTTCAAACAAACTTAAAAATGTTGTTCAGCTGGAGTAACAATTTTTCATCTCTAGCAATCAAAATTTAATTTGCTAACAAAAAAATGTATTGTCGCTCATGTGCATTATTAATCGTTTTGGATGCCACCCAAGAAAGGCTATGAATAATTGAACAAATCAATTAGAAAATTTATATCATGTAAGTGGGAAGGTAATGTTGAATGTATTGCCTCCTCTTGGTCCCACTATATTCAACCAAGATACAAAGGTGGTTTGGGGCTCTTAAAACCCAAAACTCAAGGGGTTTTCCTTGCAACGAAGTGGATTGTAAGAGTTGCTAATGGAAATGAACCATGGAAAATTTGTGTTCATCATCAAATCATGGAAACAAAATTTAGAAGTGGCAAGCAGTTAATTGATTAGATAAAATCCTCATGTCTTCCTTATTTAAAATCAAAGATTGCTTCTTTTAATTTACACTCCATTTAGAAATATTTCCAACAAGTAGCTCACTTTATGAAGTGAAATGAATCTTCATTGTAGCATGGTTTTAGTTTTTCTTCAACTTCAATTTGGTGGAATAAGCTTATCAATTATCATAATCAACCACTAGCCATTAGCTTTCCCATACATGCTTACTATTTGTTCAAGAAAGGGATTCAAAATTTAAGAACATCTGGGATTTTAACACTTTTGATTCGGCTTCATTGCAAACAATCAAAGATAATTATGGGATGAGTAATAAGTATAAACAGTTTATAATATTCATACATTCCTTAGTGCCAATAGAACTTTCTATGAAGTTGTGTACTCCCAGGGAATGCGGTTCTTTTAAGGATTGCAAATGACTATCTTTTATTCACTTTAATTATCTTCCTTTAAAGGAAGTTTATATTAAAATCCTTCCTCATTGGCATCTTACTCCCCATCTCGATCATAAATGGAAGTGCAAATTTAGTTCCAAACTTTAGACTAAAACAAGTGCTCAATTTTGGAAATCAAAAGCAAATTTTGATACACAAGTTCTAGCTTGGAAAATTTTACATTGCAAGCTACCCATTAGGGTTAGATTGAAATGTATCATGGTTCAACTAGTGAGATGCCATTTTTTCCCATGTATGAAAAATATTAAATGTATATTTTGGGACTACTCCTTTGTAAAAAATAATGGACTATTATTTGTAGACACTTTCCTCCAATATTTTGTCATGAGATGAATTAGAAAAAAGTTGTTTTGGGTTTTGGTTTTAATAGTAATATTATTGTTGATTTTATTATACAAGTCATTTTAAGGCATATTTGGAAAACTAGATGGATTGTTGTGTTTCATAACAAATATTATCAATAAACTATAATTCTCAAGTTGTACGTCTTTGATATCTTTCTTCATATTGTGTTTCTTTTCTCGCAAATATAGGTCTTTTCAAAGAAGAATGTTAAATCCATGGATCAACTCCAACAAATTGAAGAACAAGTGATGTAATTTCAAAATTGTAATATTTGGTCAAAGTCAAAGAATGATTCAATTGATGAAATGATTGTTTCTTCCCGCCTTTTAGTGGTTGCTATGTATTTTTGGATAGGTTGGTTTATGTTTTTCTTTCAACTATCTATTGGTAGCTCGTATTCATTGTAAATTTCTTTATTTAGTAGAAAAACTATTGTAGAAGATGGTATACATGAAAAATAGATATATTGTGAGTTGTGGAAGTAATGGTTGTTGACATGGCCACCTCTAAAAAAAGGGCACAAATCACCACCTATTTTGTGCCTTTATTATTGACATTGTGAATGTCTTTGTGCTTTTATTTTTCATTTCACTCTCCTCTATATCAAAGCACTCTCCATCACCACACCTAGTTGCAATGTCATTTTTAATCAATCCTTTTATTCAAAAGATAGATATGCATAATTTTGAGACGGTGTTTTCTATGTGAAAGTGTAATTTTAACATTTATATTGGTTAATAGATATTAAAATTTGAAGAATTAAGGAGTAAAATATTTTTTTATTTATCTACACAAAATATTTCCAATGTTTAAAATTTATCTAGCAATTTTTTTATTTGTCCAAATAATTTTTTAGTTTTTTATATTGCTAATCATTTACAAATATTTTTTTCATATGAACATCAACATGAGACCAATACAAGATATTGTGAGCACAACAATGATACTAATATTATCTCCTTTCAAACAACCACACTAGAAACCATCTATGGAAGACCAAGAGTTGCAACTTAGAAACCAAGTCTCCACACTAAAAGCCAAATATGGCACTAATCGCCACTTATTTTGTGCCTTTATTATTGACGTTGTGAATGTCTTTGTGATTTTATTTGCCACTGCACTCTCCTCTATATCAAAGAACTCTCCATCCCACACCTAGTTGCAATGTCATATTTAATCAATCCTTTAATTCAAAAGATAGATTTGCATAGTTTTGAGATGACGTTTTCTATATGAAAGTGTAATTTTAACATTTATATTTGTTAATAGATATTAAAATTTGAAGAAATAAGGAGTAAAATACTTTTTATTTATCTACACAAAATATTTCCAATGTTTAAAATTTATCTAGCAATTTTTTTGATTTGTCCAAACATTTTTTTAGTTTTTTATATTTCTAATCATTTACAAATATTTTGTCCATATAAGCATCAACATGAGAACAGTGCAAGATATTGTGAGCACAACAATGAGACTAATATTATCTCCTTTCAAACAACCACACTAGAAACCACCTATGGAAGACCAAGAGTCACAACTTAGAAACCACCTCCACACTAAAAGCTAAATATGGAAGACCAAGAGTTACAATTTAGAATTCCATCTTAGATGTCCCTTTGGGACTTGATCTTGACTATGCACAATGAGGACTCAATGCTTTAACCAACTAAGCTCAACACATTAGACCTTTGTCTAAACAATTAATAATTGTAATATAAAAAATCTACAAGAATATATAACATTAAGTTGTAATAGCTTGTATTTTAATATCCATTACTCGAAACTTTCATTAAATAGGAATATATTAATCTACAACATAACTCATCCACTAGTGACTATCAAATTTTGAATGCAAGTCATTACTGGTATGTTTACGAGCTTGTGTAGCACGTGTATAGTTAATTATTATGTGTTTTGAACTTCACTCAATATAATTAAATTTTAGAATGGATGACAATGATCAAAGAGATAGATACATACAATAACTAACTTGATCAAGTGAGAAGTTTATTTTGTTTTTAATTTCTAATTTCTAATATTAGATATGTATGTTATTATTTTTAATTACTCTTAATAAATCTAAACTATTCATGTATACTTATCTAACTAACCAAAATTATAGTCAACACATCTTAAATCTCATATATATAAACATTAATTTTATGATAACATTGAATTAAATTAGTAAAAAAATAAAAACCATGTCACCTAATACCTTTTGTTTTCTAATGAGTCCAGTCATTAGATAGTTTTATTATATTTTATGCAAGTTCATAGACATTCTCATACACTTATCTTATACATATTCCTACACTATGCTATCTTTTATGCTTATTATACAACTCTGAACGTGATTTAAAGTATATGGAAATATAGTTATGATGTGATGGTTATTGCATAATTAATGTGTGGACATGTATAAATTGTAATGGATATCTGTGCTTAGCTATGGTTGTTAGTATTGTGTACATGTTTTATGAACTAACTCTTTGTAGCCTAGAGGAGGTAGATTGTAGCCCGCAACAACTGTGAAGTGTAACCCGCATCCCAAGGAGTTCGCAGACAGTAGAGTAGGGGATATTCGAGAATTTAAACTAAGTGTAATAACTACAACATGGAGGCACTTAATGAAGATTATTGTGCATCATTATGACATTTAATAAAGATGTTGAAGGAAAAGAACCCTGTTGCAATTAGGAGTCTAACGTGATTGATTCAAATAGTGTACGTTCTAGTTCTGTTACAACAGAGTCTTAGTTCTACTTAGACTCTTCTTCCTTTTTCAGTTATAGATTGATTAGTCTTTATCATGCTCTAATATGTAGGAAGTGATGATTTATGATTTTAGTTTAGCATCATTTTTTTAATAAGCTCCCCCATGCCTATATGTATGGCTTGGTGGTTGAGGCATTAAGAGTTAGTTAATTGTTCAACATAGCAGATATAGTTACCAAATATTTTCAGTTAGTTGGACTTAATTAAGCCTTTAATTGGCCTAATTATGCATTCACAAGCCTAATTAATTTTATTTTCCGAAAGGGAAACCACATTTTATTAATTTTTACATTTAATTACACATCTTGGAAAATGTGTGTCTTAGGTTTAGGGCTTAAGACCCATTTTCCCAAGGGTGAATGGGTCCTCCTTAAGTCTTGTACCCCATTTTTTAATATGTTTTTAGTGACATTTTAATGATCTAGATTCAAATTGCAAAGTTCGGCTTGTGGTGTTTAATTATCGGGTAATTAAGGAAACACCTATAGATACAAGGTATTTTTATCAAATTCAGACCCTAAGCAATCTAGAACTTCAAGAGATCAATTACATTTGAAAAGATTATTGTCAAGAGCATTGGAGAGAAAATTTATCAGTCATTTATACAACATTCAAGATCCTATCATGATGTCAAGATTTATGTGTGTTCATACATGTTTTTGAGCTAACATTGTGATGTAGGTTTCAAATTTCAAGCAAGCATTCAAGCATCAAGATCTATCAATCAATCACGCCATTTCATGCAAGATCTAATCCTTAGAGATATTTGTTAGACTTCAATCCTCTAAGGGCAGCCATTAAATGGATTTGGTGAGGTGTAACAAGCTTTGTTCATTCATCAATTCCTTCATTTTTATCATTATTTCATTATCAAGGTTTAATTACCAAACTAGGGTTTGACCAAGGAAAACCATTATCCACCAAAAACAAACTTTTTTCTTCTCTCTTTGCATGTACAGGTTTGTAGGTGAAGAAGGATTAGAATTGGATCAAAAGTGCAATTTTGCAAAGTTTTCAAAGTTGTCATCAAAATTGTCAAGACATGAAAACTCACCTATAGGTTTTATTTCCAGCTTTCCGACAGCCAAACCTAGTGGAACCAAAAGCTTAGATCTAGGATCCAAGGACTACAAAAAGAATTTTTAGACCCCTATACAGAGACCCATTCACCCTTGGGCGAATATGTCCTTCAGCAAAGCCTGAAACCCACTTTGGAGTTGAATAAACACCATTCTAACCTCCTCAAATCTACTGGTTAATGGTTGTTTTTGATAGTGTTATCATAATAATTCCTATTCCAAGTGTTAGATCTCATAGGTTTGATTGTTAAAGCACTTTTATTCCTCTCCCAAAATTGTTCTTCAATCATTTTTGTTATAAGGAATTCAAGGCAGTGCATAGTGTCCAAACCAAGGTTTGACTCATCTTGAGGGTTGTAAGTCAATTCTAATCATTTGTGGTACTATCCCTCTTCCTAATGAACATGTAAAATGTGGATTTGTGATTAGGTGGACACCCTCTTTTTCTTTCGGCATAGGTCCCTTATCTCATATCCCATTTTTAGGTCTCATATCCATCTTCTCCCTTTTCTTTCATTTCATATGAGAATGCATCCAAAAGTAAAAGCACACAACCAACGTAAAAGTAAGCTTAATTAGAAATCCAAAAATAATATAGTTGTAGAAGTAGACCTCATTTTGGTACATGTTATCTTAAGTGTCTCACTTGACAAATTACAAGCATAAACAAATTATAAAAAATGTAGTTGCAAGATTTGATTAGAATCCAACCACACAAGCCTAGATCTAAGTAAATGAAGAAATTTACAATATGAAAAAATACAAAGTTGACAAGGGTTGAAATATATAAGAATATTGGTTACATCCAAAATTGAAAGATTTAAATTTTAGGTGTCCAAATCGAACCTCTGCTTCTTAACCACTCTAGATGTAATGGTGGAATTTTACCTAAGCCCTAAATCACAAAAATGAAGCTTGTAATGTGAATCTCTATATGAAATCCTTACTCCTTGATGCGCATGAACTAACTCTAGATGCCAATAGTGCTATGATACCATATAATATTCAATGGAAATACATCACTTGAGTTTGGATCTAGGTGCATGAAGAAAATTATAATAGAAACAAATATAAAGGCAATGAGAGTTGTAATATGCAAATAGAACACTATTAAAAATAGAGGAAATAAAAAATAAGAGTCAAACAAATTGACCAAAAAATAGATGGATGCAATAAATATGAATAAGGCTCCAAGATGCATGACTCAAGGAGATGATATGTTTAGATGTCATGAATTTAACTACCAATCAGTGGGTCAATTAACTCAATTTAATGCTCCAATATTTGAACTACCAATCAATATATCAATTAACTCAATTTGATTATGATAGAGGTGCCCTTGATTGAAAAAAGATAGCATCTAACTACCATCAATCCAAAAATGGTGAGACAATTGGACATCACTTGTATACCTCAAGTAAAAGTGTACACATGATTATTAGATATCTAGGTGAGGATAATTATATATTCCTAATTTCCTAAGTAAAATTATTAATAGTTGCAATATTACACTTAGGATAAATTTATCCTAGGTGAAGTGTAATATTTATACCAATAGTAACAACATAAAGCATACAAAATAAGAATGGACACTAAAAATAAATATCTTCAAAAAAGTAAATGGTATTGCCTCTTGATACCTAGATACTACATACACAACTAACATAGTACTACATAAATTGCTAAATATTGCACTCAATTGGTGTTGTACTTGGTAGCTAGAGGGTGATCCCACAATAGTGGTTTACACTTTCTAGGAGATTCTATTTTTTGTTGAAATCATATATTTTTAGGAAATATAATTATTTAAGCCTTGAAAAGTTCCATTTAAAGGATTCCAATTGAAGAGGGTTTGATCAAACCACCTTAGATCAAACCCCCTTGTATAGAACCTCGCTAGTTTTAAACCATACCTATAACAGAGTCTCCTTTACACCTATCAAAATGCTGATAAAAAACAACTTTTGATTCACTTTTTGGGAGATCAAATGAATTCATTTAAAATTTATATTTTGTAAGTATGTAGTCCTTATTATAAGCTTCCCAAAAAGTATAATTTTAAATACATTTTAATTTTATTATTATATTTATTTTTTATTTCTTGTGAATGTAGGTTTTTCACCGAAAATCAAGCTCTTTGTTCTGCACATGTGGAAAAATAGTAGATTATCAAAAAAAAATTGAAAAATATCAGTGCACTGGATATTGATGTCCCTGATCCAACAAAAAAAATTGAATTTCAATACATACAAAAAAATATGAAAGATATGACCAAGGGATATAAGATGCTACAAATTAAATATTTTTTTATTCTAGAGAGACTACAATCATCAAGAAAAGGATGTCATTAATACAAAATTTGAGCATAAGTAATAATGATAATCATATAAAATACCCTTGGTATAATGTGCCTTTCTATATTACTAATTATAGAAGAGATGCTTCAAGGTCCATAGTATCATAGAAAATGATCTTAAAAGAATTTTTAGTCACAATATATGATATAAGCATGGTAAGTGTATAGTATCCATCGTAATCACATTTTTATAAAATATAGACAAGAGTAACATAAGAAACTTAGATAACTATAATATCACTGTGATCACTAAAGATCATGTAAGCATCATGGAAAAAGATCATCATTTGTAAATATATAGGATCAAAATTGCTATTGGAAACTTTAAAAATCATATTGAATAAACTTGATAAGGTATGCCACCATGAAAGAGTATGAAAGATATGCCTTTTATCCATGTAGTCTATGAAGAGAGATAGAAATATCAAGGCAATGTGATAAATCAATTAATACTTAAGCTCATAATATTAATCATTGCATAACTCCTGCTGTAAATGTATGATTACATTAGGCTAATAATGTAAGTTGTAAGAGAAAAATTTAATATTTGTACCATACTTTTGAAAAATGAGTCCTTATAATAAAAATAGTAAAATGGAATATCAATATGATGAGATGATACCATATATAATATCAAGAGTGTGAGATTTTATCATGATTAATATCTTATATTGTAAACCATCTAAAAGGTCATAAGTAGCAAGAGGGTAAATCCTTAATATAACTACAAAGTATAAAAAGGAGGGGTAGAAAGGTAAAAATGTAATTCATTTTCAATTCACACTTTGAGAGAATTTTTTTCAAAAGAAATCATCACGATACAATACAAGAGCCACTTTGCAAATTGAGTGAATAGAATTTGAAACCTATTCATAATATAGTGTAACACATATATATAATAAATTTTTTCATATATATTTTTTACGCATATAAGTGACCCATTTGGCATAGAAGTTACTTTTTCCACATAGATTATCTAATAGAATTAGTGCTTGAAATCTTAATTGCTTTATAATTTATTAATAATTTGCAATATTTATGATGTATTAATCCATCCCTACTTTTCACTTAGATATAGAGGGAGCTAGAGATTATGGAGGTGTCTTGTAACCAATAGTTACAAAGTTTACATGCATTAGATTTGACTCATAGAAAAAATAAATTCTATCATATATTAGGATTTATTCATGTGAGAGATATTGTTCACGAGGTTTGATGTTTGTATGTTCAACACGTTGACAAATAAGTGGCACTTGAATATGAACACTTCCCACGTACCCATTGGGGAGATGACAATGGACCTAAAGGATGTTTGGAGGATCCCCTATTTACCAATAAGAGGGTGACATGTTATAATAAATTATCAGAATAACCTTCCACGAGATAGACAATTCTATTTATATTGTATCAATAGAGTAGTGTGTTCCCCCAATAGGAGGCCACTTCTTGATATTAAATTAGGTCTTGCATCTAAGTGATAGAAATTATTAATTTTTATGTGTTTAGTTTTGATTATCTTGGGTGGATAAGGCCCATCTTAGAGCTATTGTATGATTCACTTTATTTGATATATAGAGGATCATGGTACCATGTATTATTGGGGTGGTGCATACTTTCACACCTTTATGATGATTTTCATAGATTTATGGTAGCTAGTGAAAACACTTGTCATATGCATATCATTTGGAATTTTGAGCATGCATGTGGATGAGGTGGATGTTTCTAAGTGTTTTCTTTACTTGCATCCTTTCTTCTATACATGTATGTATATGTAAGAAAATATTATAACACTAATAACCAATATGTATGTATGCTATGGTAAATAATGGATAATACCGAGAAGGATTAAATAATCAAGTAAATAACTTTCAATTTAACTTAGTAAATAATAATAAGACAAATATACTAATTTAACACTTTTAACTAATGATAATTTATATGTGGAATGTCACATAATGCTCAAGTTGTACAGAACATTGTTATTCCTTTTCTTTTTCATTCTATTGACCATTTAGTAAGATCTTTAGGCACACAACCAAAACCTCTAGTGTCTTTGTTTTCTTATGTAATAAACTCCTAACACTAGTTATATTGACCAAGTCCATGGCCTATATATCCAATATTTTGTATAATTTTATCTTCTAGGCCATAAAATTTAGCAAATGATTTAGCTAATGAACCAATAGTAGATTGGTTGCTCTCAACAACACATCTCACAAGTTAGAAATTTTTATCGCATTTGCATTATGTTTCTTATGAGGTGATGGTTAACCATATATAGATGGATCAATATAAATCAATTTGATATATTATAATTTGTATTCACAAATACCACAATATGTGAAACCTACTTTATTCATCACTAGATAAAGCATTGCCATTATGGACCTATGATCTTACTCATGTTCTTGTTCTTAGGGTTAATCTTATTTATTTGTTTGTTCTTGAGATTTAGTTAGTTTTGGCCCTTTTAGAGTAGATAGGTTTGCATAATTATAACCTTAGATTGGTTGATCTTTTGATAGTAGTTTTACATATGATGATCAACATCTATTTGACATGACTTATTATTGTAAGTAAATTTGATAAGTCTATGAAGTGTAGATGATACAACCCCATAACATGGATCTAAGGGTATTCTACTAATGAATTATAAGCTAATTGATCATATATAATGTGTTAAGAGTAATTCAACCAACTATGATGGTAAGATAAATAGTGCCCATAGAGTGATGACCAAATTTATCAAAACCCTTAATGGTAAAGTTAGATATCTCTAACTTTGTCATATACACATGTAGGTGTTACAAAAATCTTCGCTATATATGTTAAAACTAGTTCCATTATCAACCATAGTATGCCTAATATCTATATTTCCAAACTTTTCCATAATATGTGGAGGTAAAAAATCATTAATAATCGAGGTAGGTTATGTCTCTATATCATTAAATTAAATTATGTGATAGTTTTAGGGTCAAATAGATCCAAATCTGAGTGGGGGCCCTAGCTCGATTAGCTAAACCTTTCATGTTGCAGGAGGTTGGTCATGAGGTCTAGTCTCCCCCACCCCCGTGGTACCAGAGGGTGTGTTACACTAGTGCCGTTGGTCACGTTAAAAAGTTTACCAGGCACACTGCAATTTATAGGGGTCATTCTACCCGATTCCTGCAATCTAAAAAAAAATCCAAATCCAATCATGATTCAATTAACTAATTTATTATTTATGGAGGATTATCAAATTGGACTTGTATCTTGACTAATTTTTTACATGATTTCCTTATATAACAATAATGTACATACTATATCCAAAAGAAATATCTTACCTTGTATATCATACAATTGATCAATAATATAATGTTCTTTTAGAGCTTTAGTAGCGACTTTGGGTGTAGGAGGAAGTTTTGGGTTGGGATGAGGTAAAATACAACGAGGAGATGTGACTTTTTTCCCAAAACAAATTTTGATGAGTATGACTCACCATATGATAGTTCTATGAATTAGTTATGACAAATAATGCAAGTGAAGGTGAATCAATGATCCACTTAACTATCAATAATAATTCCACATGAGTATTAACAAAATAAACCATATGAGCACCTAGATGAGGGATAATGGACAAAGATAATATATATATTAGTAATGGTACTAGATAAATCTAAGTGATCTTCATATGTGCAAGGGTTAGATAAATATTGCATGAGATCATGTGCCAAAGCCAAAAATGTTGTATAAAATAGGTCTAGGAAGAATCTAATCAATGCAATGCATTATTCCTCAAATTGACTCTAATTTCACTTATTAATTAGGTATCATCATCATCTAAGTATTCATAATTGTCCAACAAGAATGACTTGATATGCAATGAGACATCACTACAACCATCAATCATTATGCACTAATTCCTCTCCTAAAATGATAGTATCATCATGTAATATAGGACAAGATGAAGTATTTTCATGAATATTGTTGAAGCATGGTACATCCTCATCCTAATATGAATAAAGAGGATTGATCATATCATCATATATAGTATGATTTCCAATCTTATGAAAGTTATGAAAAATGAGGTGAGAGCATATCACCAATTATGTAAATGAAAAATGATTATTTACATGATGAAATTCTATTTCCATTGAACATAGCTCTCCATTTGTAAAGGAGGACATGAGAGTATCTAGCAAGAGGCTTATTAAGATCCATAATAATATTTAGCGAAAAATGGATCGTGGGATCAAATAGGCATGACATAATGGAAGTCTAAACCCTAATTAATATGTGATAATGCAACATGAATAAGGGTGGATCAAAATCTTAATCAAATTTTATATTAAATGAATGCAATTAGAAAATAAAATTTGAAACCCTAATAGAGAAGGTGTATAAGCCTTGGGAGGAAACCCCAAGAGGTGTAGAAGAGTTAGGTTCACCTAAAATATATAGAAATAATAAGCTTCTCAACATACATTTCATAGGTAAATTAATCATAATTGACATCAGATATCTTAAGAAATAGAGTTGGAATGATGAATATGGTGAAATTAAATGCTCATAATTTAAATAAAATAGATGCATCACTTAGATTTAGGTTTGACATGCAGGAAATGATAAAGTGTCTTGAAATAATTCATCACTATTGCAAAAAATTATGGATAGGGAGACTAATGAATTTGATCTCTACTTATTTTTAAAATTTTACTTTTCACTCGTCTTAAAATATTATGTCTATTCTCATATAAAAATTGGTTCTTGTGCTACCTAGTTTGCACATGGTAGGGATAATTATTCTATTGTGTCAACTTGTGTAGAGGATGTTGAGTCAATGAATTTTGAACAAGACCAAGGATAGCAAGTAGTCATGTGTGTGCCCTAGGATGCTAATGTAGTGTTGATAACACTAGATGATCCTTTTCGGGTCTATGATATATGCTTGAAGGTGTTCAAATCATGTGTTTGTTGGATGTTCTAAATGAATTAGGGTGTCCTTAAATATAATACCATAGCATCTAATTTTAAATATTTCTTGATTCAAATTAGAGGGAAAAACAATTGGACCTAAAATCTGAATTTTAGTTTTGAAAGACAATGATCATTCATGAGTCTAGAAATGATCCAATTATAAATTCGATCCAAGAAAAAAAATGATAAATTAAAGATTAGATCCAAATCCTAAGAATGGATGTAAAAGAGAACAAAATCCAAAATCAAATTATTTACCAATTTTCATATGAAAATTATGATTTTTAACACTAATTATTACATGAAAGATAAACAGATGAAAATGAACCCAAAATAGAAGATAAAAAAGTACAGATGTGCATGCAATTTTGACCGTTACAAATTTAAATATGTATGTTATCATGATGCATTTGAACCTCTCCAAGTGTTTATAGGAAAGTGACTTTTTATTCAATTTCAAACGCTTAGATAGTAAGCAATATAGAAGTTAACTACTTACACATATTTTGCGGTCTGTTAACTTCATGTTAAGCTGCAAAAGAACATCTGTTTTTATTTATAATTGAATCTGTGATGCATGGTTATTGGTTGGTTGGAGATATATGGTTTACCAAATCAGTTAATTTTGACAGATTTTGAACTTGAAGCTGCGGGGGTGGAAAAGAGGGAAACCACAATAGTTTGGAAGGCTCTGGAAGTGTCTGAGTCCTCATGGTGACCACATTAATTACTGCTATGGTGAACTAGAATTTTCTCGAAAGAAATTTGAGAAAAAAGGCAGATTCTACTACCACATATATCCATGAACACCTAGCAATATTTTCACCTTTTCTTTTTGGTGGGTGTCGACATATTATGCCCTGATACCCTCTTTATCCTTCTTTAAGCACATATTCTCCACTGGGTGAGTATTAGAATATTTGAAAATGTACAATATACCAGGAAGAGGGAGTGAGTGGAACTGGATACTAGAGGAGACAGTGATTAAGGTTCATTATCGAACTTCCAGGAATTTAGTTCCAAGGTCATTGAGGAAGGCATACCAGAGGCATGTAGTCTTTAACAGAACGTCATGACTGCGTTGTATAGGAAAATGATTTAGATTCATTGATTTTTTATTAATAGACCTGTCAAATGTGTTTGCAGTTTGTTGGGTTCTCTTGTAAAGTTATATAGGTTGAAAAATTGGGCATTCTTGTACAACGCTGTGAATGCCTTGATTAGGAGAATTATTAGGTTTGATTGAATTCTGTTACATGTGTCTGTCAAAAGAGAGTGCAATTAGTTGGTTTCTTTTCTGGAATAGGGCGATCAATTGTTTATTGTTATAGAAGATATTGAATGCTTTCAATAGGAGAATAACTAATTATTGTTTGAATTCGGATGAGAAGGTTTGTCAAAACAGATTACAGTTAAATAGAGTGATCAATTGGATAACAGAACATGGCAATTGGCTAGTTAGGAGGACGATTTGCTTTGATAAATTATTGTAAAAAGGACTGTCTAACGAGATCTCACCTTGTTGGTTTTTAATCTTGAATAGCGCGATCAATTGGGATTGTTATAGAAAGTACTGGATGCTTTGAATAGGAAATGGTCAGGGTTGATTAAATTCTGATAAATAGATATGTCAAATGAGCTTCCAGTTTGTTGGTTTCGCTTCTTTAATAGGGTGATCAATTGGGTATTGTTATAAATTTTCAATAGCAGAGTAGTTAGGTTTGATTGAGTTCTGGCCAATATGTCTGTCAAAAGATATTGCAGTTTGGTGATCTCTTGTTAATATGGTAATCAATTCGGTTGCATAACATATTGAATGTTTTGCATAGGAGCATTACCAGGCTTGATTGAATTCTGATACAAAGGTCCCTCATAAAACATTGCAGTTTGATAATTTTATCTTGTTGAATATGGTTCTCAATCTGACATTGCTTCATGACATATTGGACATTTTGAATGTCAAATGATAAAAGTTCAATTGTATTCTGATAAACAGGTCTGTCAAATAAGATTGCAGTTTGTTGGCTTTTCTTGTTGAACAGGGTGAGTCAATTAGGCTTTTAAACAGAGCCTGCTGCATTTTCTACGCCTATCCACCATGGTTAGTACTTTTCCCTTCTCCTGTTTGAAAAACAAATAGATTAGAGAATAGTGTGTCGGCGCTTAGTGATCTTCACCAGGGTTTAACGCCAAATAACATTCTATAATTTTTCATTCTCGATTTAAAGAGTGAAATTGTGAACTGATGAGGTGGTTACTGGTTTTCTATTGATACTGGATTGCAGTTCTTTGGAGGCTATGGATATCCTGCAACATTATTTGAACAGAGCTATCAGTGCTATCCGGTTTCCTTTATTGATAAGGTTATTTGTGCAACCCTTGTTAATTTTGGATTTGAATTTCTCATATAGTTAAATGTTCTTTGAGGTTCCTAAATATCATTTAACTAATACCTTTGCATACCCGTTTAAGGAGAAAAAAGGTTTCAATGTTCCACTGGGGCACTAATTCGAGGAAGAATTGAAGCATCTACTTGTCTAGATCCTGGGAGAATTTTTTTATAAATCTCTCCTTCACAAGACTCTTTTTTTCCTCTTCTGAATTTCTCTGCACATGAACAGGGTAGAAAAAGGATTTTAGGTGTCTAACGGATTGATGCTTAAGAAAACTATTTGCTTGAGAAGTGTAGTGTACTATCCAATGAACTAGACAATTAAGAAGGATCTTTGCAAGTTGAAGAAAATGGCATATCCACACAGGAATGAAGTTGGAAACACTATGGTGTATGGTAGATCCAAATTAAGGATAACATCATATCTTACTGGCCAATGGATATAGCTCCCGAGATTTCATCACATGAATGTTTAGTGCAACTAGAGTATGCTAGACTACTTGCATTTTAAAATGCCAAGCTGATCTTTAATGGCAAACCTTGTTGTAATCCCAAAGGAATTAAAAATTATCTTGTTCCCTGCCCTGTAAAAGGCCATTGCAACCACACATGGACTATAGGACCGGAGGAAAAATACACCTTATAGAAAAGCAAATGACCATCGAGTATGGATGAATCTGTTTAAGAAGAATAGAGTCGAGCACAAGAAGAGGTTTTGCTTGTCAGAAAAGTTATATTTCTCAAATAATGAACCTTTTTGTGGTAGAACCCACAGACAATTTTTTTGCTTGTAGTATGTCATGTTGAGGTGTGCACATTTGCTTCATTATGTTTTGTTCATCATTACACTCAGCTTATTCTCCAGTATGGTCTCCAGAAAGCATTACATGAAGGAAAAGTATTCCTACTGAAAATGTATTTTTTACTTCTGCCCTAACCCACAAAGTTTTGCTTATACAAAGTGTTCATCGCCTTGAAAATGGACTTATCTGAAATATGGAGCATGCTTATGAAATAAAGATTGTACCTCAAAACGAGCTTCTAATTGATCTTTTTGACAGCTTTGTGTCCTATAGACACAGATACACATACTTTGATACATGCCACTTGCCCTGTTAATGACATAAATATTGAATAAAAAAAACCTAACATTGTGACCCAGAAACCAGGATCTTGACCTTCCCAAAGGCTTAACCACCTCATTTTCTTGTTATGCATAGATCCATTCCCTTCAACGTGTTCATTTGAAGTTTGTATGCATATTGATATTGTAAAGCCAAGTCAATCAAGCAAGATTGAAAATTCACTATTTTTCATAAACTACATTTTTTTACAAGCATGCCATACATAGATGCTTTTGTGTTCTTGGTGCAGGCACATTTGGAAAATGGAGACAAAGGTCAGGGATTTTTTTTCTTTATAGACATATTTTATCTGTTTAAATCTATATCAGGTTTTTGAGCAAGGTTTGATCCTCAAAGTTCTCATATGTTTTTTTAACATGTCTGGATAACACTTCTGTTGTGGAATTAATACAGTCATATTGCCTGCTTCGGCTCTTGAGTGCCTATGTAAGTAAATTTATCACCTCAGCTAATTGCTTTACTAGAATTTGTTTTAATGAGATCATTGTTTCTTAAAAAAAAAAATTTAAACTAACAATTTCTTAAAATTAGTTTTGATTATAAGAATATTAGTTAATTTTTGAAATAAAATGTTTGATGTGGAAGGATTAAGTCTGAGAATCATTTGCACACACATACATCTCTATCTGTATCTATCTATAATAACTGTATATCAATACTGATTTCTTATCTTATAAAATCAAGAGAATCAGAAAAAAAAAATCAAGAGATTTACCAGCTCTATTACCTATCTCAAGTATTTCATTTCTTAAAGATTCCTATAATCTTTCCATATTGTACTTGAGAGCTGCATTTTTTTCATTTTGCAATATTAACATGGAGTTTTAAATGTTTTGAGCAATGAGTATATTTGTAGGAATTCGAACTCTTTATTTTACCATTAAGTCATTTATTCTCTTTAATACATATGTTTTGTTTCTTCTAGATTTAATGACGAGACATTTTCACTTTGCTTGACTGTTGACAATAGCATTATTACAAATAGATTATCCTATGTTCTTTGAGATCTACAATGCTACAACTGAGCGTAGATCACACTGTGGAGTGCTTGAATTTACAGCAGAGGAGGGCATGCTTTACATGCCATATTGGGTATGTAAGAATTCTTATTTTCCTGGTATATCTTTCAAACAAATAATTTTGAAAGATTTTTGTGTATAATTGTCACTGTATTATTGTGAATTCAGATGATGCAAAACATGCTGATACAAGAGGGAGATGTTGTTAGTGTGAAAATGGCCACACTTCCCAAAGGAACTTATGTTAAATTGCAACCTCATACAAAGGATTTCCTTGACATCTCCGATCCTAAAGCCATGTACATATACTGTAGATAATTACTATGGTTTTTTTGGCTGCTACTGTTTAATTGTTTTTCCCTCTGGAGTTGAATTTAGCAAGCTGTAGAATCCACGTCTTCACAACTTTCTGAGTACATTTGCAATGCTTACATGTCTTACTCTGGCAGGTTGGAAAAAGTATTAAGGAATTTCTCCTGCTTGACAGTCGGTGACAGCATTATGGTGTCTTACAATGAAAAGTTTTATTACATGGATGTTATTGAGGCCAAGCCTTCTTCTGCCATATCAATCATTGACACAGATTGTGATGTTGACTTTGCACCTCCTCTTGACTGGAAACAACCAACAAAGGGATCGACAACTACTTCTGCTGACTTAAGCTCAATAAGTATTTCTCAAGGTATGCCATTACATGATTTTTTGCTTTCCTTTAAAAAAAATATGGATTTCATGGCCACTCCAGATGGAAAAATAGAATGCAATATAACTAGTCTTGTCCTTTACTTAAAACCACAATGTAGTTTCTAGGGATTGCAAGTCTTTCTTTAAATCTTGCTGCCTGTCTGTGAAAGTATTTAGCTAAGAATATGGTGGAAGTACATGAAATGAATATCAAATAAAAATTGAAATGGAGAACTTTTTTGGTATTATTGGCAAGGTGTAGTCATTGCCATGATGATAACCTAGTTCCAAGCTTCATTAGGGATTCTAACTGTGTTAAAACAGTCGTGTTAAAATGGGCTTAACCGTGCCCTGGCTTCAAACAATTGCTTGTGTATGAACCACACCTGGATGAGTCTGGGAGAAAAATCCAAGATGAGTTGTTACCTTTGTTTTATTTTTTAAATGGACTTTAGAGGAAAATTACAAATTCAAAAATATGCAATCTACGTATAATGGATAAATTCAGCTGAAACATGACTAAAAGATTCTTGTAAGGATTCATAATTTGTTGATAAGCGGTGACTAACCGTAAACAAAGCTAAGTTATTTATTGTGACAGTAAGAATTCCACAAAAGCAGTTATCAGAGGCCTGCTCTGCTTAAATAGGTAGAATATAAAGACAGGTTAACCCAAGAAGAAGTTACAAAGGATACTCGATCATGAGTTTGTAAGGAAATTAGAGTAGTGGAAACAATTTCCTACGTCAATCTTGAGAAAAGATATTATGCAAACTTTAAAACTGATCTAACAGTTACAGAAAAACTAGAAACACATTTAATAGAAAATAAACAATAAACACAAGATATACATGGGGAAAACCCTTTCGAGAAAAAAACCCCACTCCAAAACCAGCACAATGTATTATCAAATCTTGAAACAGATTACAACACACTTGCAATGCAAGTTCTTAGAGGAGTCTTCACCTCATCTCAATCTAAAGGAATTTCAGCAGCATTTTGACAGCATACACTTGCAAACTAACTCTCACACCTTAAAAAGACAATCTCAAAGTACCAATATATAATATTACATTGCATATGAGAACCTTCTAGAGATAAAGCATTTCTTTTTAGAAATATCTAATAAAATCTCATAGCAAACTTATCTCTATCTTCATATAAAAGATATTTCTCAAAATAGCCACTTTTCACCTATCACAATTTTTTTTTCTTGGCTTGCTTTATTTTTATTTCCATGCAAGATTGAGACACTTTCTTTCTTTTTGTTTTTATTTTTTTTGTTTTTTGTTTTTTTTTTTAAATATTTTATTTCTAACAGAGTTCAAGCCTTGAGATGTAAGAAGAGTTGAGACTATGAAAATCAAAACTAATTTGTATACTTCAAACACCTACCATTTTCTGATTCATTAAATGACAAATTTTATTATGAAATTTTCACTCTCAATGTCCATTTCTTAACCATTTTTTAAGTGGTTTTGTGTGAAATAGTTTCTCTTGAAATTATATCATGCTACAAAGAGTTTTCAAGTGAAAGATTTTCAATTGAAACACTTTCATCTAAAACTATCTATGTGACAACATAACCCTTCTTTTCAAACAAATTTAATAAAAAATCAACTTCAACTCCAATTTTTTCTAAGAGTACGTTTATGAAAATTTGAAACCCTTTATAGGTGTTTAAAAAAAATTATATTTTTTTAATATTTGATAAGTTTTATTATGATTTAAAAAAAAAATTACAAGTAGATTATTATAATCAAACATGTTCAGTTGATTAGGAATTTTTAAAAATATTTAAATTTTAAATTATTAAAAATAAAAATAAATTGACATCTTATGAAAGCCATAATATTTTAAGTAAATTTAACTTTAAAAAAGTATTAAAATCTAAATATTGAGGGCATGTGTACCAAGATGGGGGATCAAAAAGTGGCCACTCCACTTTTTGGTCCCAAAATAGAGAAAACATGAGTGTGTTACGTTATATGAATGCTTTCACAAAACACGAGCACATTATAACGCGCTTGTGTTTTGTGTTGCATTGAATTTTTTTTCTCTTTCTTTTTTGCTTTGTCTTTCTCTTTCACTTTGTCATTCAACGAAATTATATACATGAAATATAAGTTGACATTTACATATGGACATTTACTTTTTTATTTTTTAAGTTATATTTCATGT
>CM021110.1:375497382-375614726 GCA_007115665.2 Sequoiadendron giganteum
GATTGGCAAACAACTTGCCATCAGGTGAAACAATTGTTCTTCGCTCTGGTCTATAGCATTTGGCACACTCCATAATCAACTCCGGACATCGAATGGCTGGCTGAAAACCAGCAGCTGCATAAAGATCACTCTTCACAATGTTGTGCGTTGTGACAGACGGAGGATAGTCACCTATCCCATGCATTCGATTTTTGAGTGCCCCCAGATTGAACGAGCCAAGATTTGTGTCACTCAGCTCTCCCAACTTCGAAGTAAATTTTGACTTCGAAAGAAATGGCTTGCTCAACTTCTTGATTACTGCCTGTCTAGATACACTGGCTTTGTTGAACTCAGCATTTGCAGCCTTGCTTGCTCTTGTAGTCATTCCTCTATTTTCTTCAGCCATCCTGTAGAAATAAAAAAAGTTCATTAGAAACTTAACTTAGAAAATTTAATTAACCTCGTGATGCCCAGCACATGGAGCGAACTTTGAAAATAAAGAACTCCAGCACTAAAATTCTGACTTCAAACCTCAACACTTCTCAGCAATATCAATGTCTTTTCCGACACTTAGAAATTTTCTTGCTCTTTCAGCAACTTCTCCCAACTTTGATTTTCTTCACCCACAGAGTCTCCAATTCACACTTGCAGTTGGTGAAGAGAAATGAAAACTTTCGCAACTCTTATAACTGAGTCTAAGAATATTTTGACTTCTAGAAGGAGGCTTATTTTAGCAAACTCATTTAATTTCCTCTCCACTACTCTATAGAAGTTCGAATTTTCCCTCCTCTGGCAACTTGCAACAATTGTTATTATATATTTTAATTTGAAAATTTCACCCCATTGATATTAAAAAATATCATCCTTCAGGCATAGGTGTACTTCACCATGAAGAATTTTAAAATCATAGCTTAGAAAATATTAAATCATGTGCCTTGAGAAATTTATTTCAAAAGACTTAGGCGCATTTTATTTTATTCTCCTGCCTCAAGAATTTTTTATTTGAGCCTTGGGCAATTTCCTCTGCTTTAGAAATTTCATCAATTCTAAGTCAGGCGTCCACTTTAAAATCACAAGTCGAGGCGTTTAATTTCATTTCCCCCTTAGAAAATATTCAAGACCCTCCGACTTTATTTTTAAAAAAACCATACCTCCCCTTTTAAGATATCCAAGATCCTCTTAGAAAATATTTTTTGAACTCAATTATTCAAGTGCGCACATGAAGGGGTTCACTTAATTTATCACCTTTGAAAATATTTTCCCCTTAGAAAATATTCACCTTTCCCATCTTGGGCGCTTTTTACTAGTTGATGCTTTTATTTCCACGCCTTAGAAAATTCTTAAGTCTTCTATCTCTTGAGGGTGCATTTAGAGGGTCGAGCTTCCACTTTTTGTGCCTTAGAAAAAGTCTTTCGAACAACTTCTTATCTTGGGCGCATACAATCCCTTGTGCTTTTGTTTCATGACTTTGGCAAAAAAAATTAAGCTTTCTTTCATTTCTCCTTGGGGCGCAATTGGAGTGGTCTGTTTCACTTAAAAAAAAATTCTCATCAACTTTCTATCTTGGGCACATTTTACCCCTTTAGCTTCCATCTTCACACCTTAGAAAAAATTTCAAACACTTCTCCACTTGGACGCATTTAGAGGGGTATGCTTCTATTTCCTTGACTTAGAAAATTCCTAAGTCTTCTTCCTCTTGGGCGCATTTTCACCCTAGTGCCTTTGTTTTTTTACCCCTTAGAAAAAACAAATTCAACCTCCCCCAAGGGCGCATTTAGACCCATGTGTGTTAGGCGCATTTTGATGGGTCATCTTTTATTTTCTTGACTTAGAAAACTTTCCCACTTAACCTCTTCATGATTAGCGCATATGGGAGGGTCTCCTTCCATTCTCTCATGCCTTAGAAGATTCCTTGCACCTCTCCTCAATTTGGGCGCATTAAGGGGGTGATGCTTCCATTTTTTACTTAGAAACTTTTCAAACACCTTCAATTCAAGTCAAGGGCGCATTTCATAGGTGGTGCTTTAAGTATCCTCATGACTTAGAAAATCTTTATGCCCCCCTACTCTTTGGGCACATTTTACCCCTTGAGGTTCATGTTACATGCCTTAGCACCTTTTCATTCTTCCATCACAAGATGGGCGCATTTAAGGGGGCATACTTCCATTTCCAAAGACTTAGCACCTTTTATGCCTCTTGACTCCCTTAGGGCGCATTTCATCCCTTGAGCTTCCATTTTACATGCCTTATGCATTTTCTAGCCACCCTACCACCTTAGGCGCATCTGGATACTTAGCTTATTTTCAACTTGCTCGCCTTCACTTTCTATTTTTAGTAACTTCTTGATTCTCGAACTTCTGCAACTCCTCTTGACTTGAAATTTTCCCAACGTGATTCTCATGGGCCATCTAACCTATTCACACCTGCTATTTGCATGCGCCTGCTATTTTTAGCTCTGTTCCAGAGGTGACTTGCTATAAATAGTAAGTTTGCTAATTACACTCAAATTTTACTAGTGGACTCCTTGAAAGATGTTGATCTCAGTGGGACATATCAGTTTTTCATTTCTCTCGAGTTTTACCCCTCATTTTAGGCACCAAAGTTGGAAACCTATGTTACCGAGTTCTTCAATTTAGCCCCTCGAACCGGCCAAAATACGTGTGGGTTCGGGTTCGGGTTCGATTCTTCTCCGGGTTCGGTTCTTCTCTGGGTTCGCCTGGGTTCTCCATTTTCCACCCGGGTTGTGGAGTCTTCACGTAAAAGGACCCTGTGACCGAGAGTTCGAGGCGGACCCACGTCTGCGCATGTAGAAAAAGGCAAAAACACAACTTAAAAACAAAAAAAAAAAAAAACCCTAAAAAGTGCTCAGATTGCCTTATATTGACTTGGCCGACCAAATGAGGCCCATTTTGCAAACTCAAAAGAGCAAAAAACACCATTTTTTTGCCTCCAAGCTAAAATAGTTGATTTTTGCAGGTTTTCTTTTTTTTTAAAAGGTGAGATCGTGAGAGCTACGAAGGAGTTCAACTGATAGAAACAAGAGAGGAATAGGTGCACTAAGAAGATCAAGCAATCAAAGGTGAGTGAATCTATCCTCTCTTTTTTTAGTTTTCAATAATTTTTTTGAAGATTTTTCAAAAAAAAAAGTTTTTTTTTTGTTTTTCTAGTAAGGTTTGAATTTTTTTAAGAACATTTTATGCAAAATAAGGGGTTATAATGCCCATTTTTTCTTTAAAAAATTACTTGTTTTTATTTATTTTAGGTTCATAACTTCATACAAAATGGCCAATAGTTCTACTTCAGCTGGAATAGGTGCAGAGTCAATTTAAATATGATCCAGGCTCACCTCTTTGGCGACATATGACAATGACTCAACAACTTCCCAATGGTGGGGGTTATGTTTGGCGTTGCAACCAATGTGGAACTACATATAGGAGCTCGTACTTTCGAGTGAAAACCCATTTATGTGCTATTGGTAATCAAGGAATAAAACCTTGCCTTGGGCCAACTAAAAAAAGGTTGACAAAGGATCAAATAATGGGTTATATTAAAGAACAAGAGGACGCTGACAAGGCATTCAAAACACCAAAGGCTACAGACCATCCTCTTATGAAGAAAGGTAAAAATAAAAGTAAAAGCTCGCAAAGACTTAGTGGCTTATCAAAACCGGCTGGCCCACATCCTTTCATGGAAATGGCACAATCTTCTGAAGGAGAAAATATGTCAGTGACACGAAAAAGAGGCCCATTGGATAGAGCCTTCAAAAATGAAGCAAGGGAGTTGGCAGATGAGAGCATTGCACGTTGCATTTATGGCAATGGGCTTCCTTTCAACCTTGTTAGATCACCTTATTGGCAAGAAATGGTGAAAGCCATTTCTAAGACAACTCCTGATTATGTTAGTCCTGGGTATGAAAAGGTGCGGACCACCTTATTGGCGAAGGAGAAATCTTCAGTAGAGGTAGCATTGAGAGTAATCAAGGACACATGGGTCGAAACAGGTGTGTCCGTCATTTCTGATGGATGGAAGGATTGCAAAAATAAACCATTGATCAATGTTATAGCAGTGTCCCCTAAAGGGGCGATGTTTTTGAAAGCAGTTGATTGTGAAGGGCAAATAAAAGATGCAAGTTTTATTGCCAATATCCTCATAGAATCCATTGAAATGGTGGGGTCTGAAAATGTTGTCCAAGTCATAACGGATAATGCTAAAAACTGTAGGGCAGCTGGGGCTATAGTGGAGGCTAGATATGGTCACATTTTTTGGACACCATGTGCAGTCCACTCACTCAATTTGATAATGCAAAAGATTGGTACACAAATTGAGTGGGTCAAGCAAATCTACGCAGAGGGTGAGCAGATCCGAATGTTTGTGACTAATCATCATATGTCACAAGCCATCTTCAGGACCTTCTCCAAGTTGGAGTTGCTGAAGGTAATTTAAATTTGATTTTTTAATATAATTTTTTATTTTTTTATTTTAATTTTTCATTGCTGATTTGTGACATGCATTTTCTTACAATGTTAGGTTGCTGAAACTCGATTTGCATCTCACACAATCGTCTTAAGACTCTGAAGGTGCGAGAGGCATTGGGTTCTATGGTCATCAACACCTTGTGGAGTGTATGGAAGCAATCAAGCACAGAAAGAGCCCAAAAAGTGAAAGCAATGATCTTAGATGAAGAGTGGTGGGCTCGTGTGGAATATGTTTTAAATTTCACCGAGCCTATTATGAGCATGATTAGGTATGCTGATACTGATCGCCCATGTTTGGGTGAAATTTATGATGGCATGGATTCCATGGTGGAGAAAATAAGAGCAATAATAGATGCCAAGGAACATGACCCAACGAAAACATTTTTCTAAACTGTGCAAACTATTATTGTTGACCATTGGAACAAGATGACCAACCCTTTACATCTCTTAGCATTTGCTTTGTCACCAAAGTATTTTAGCAAAGAGATACTTTCATTGCCGAGGAGGATGGCACCATATAGGGATTAAGAGGTTGCTGCTGGCTATAAGGCTGCATTTAGAAAGATATTTGTAGATGAAGAAATCCAAAGCATTGTCATGGGCGAATTTAGCCAATTCATATCTACAAAAAATCATGATGTTTCCGCTCATCTAGACAAATATAGGAAAAATGCTGATGATTGGTGGTATCTACATGGTCAAGGCTCCATTTACTTGCAACCTCTTGCAATTAAAATACTCTCCCAAGTATGTATCTTTTTATTTATTTATTTTTTGATTTTCATTTTTCATTCGATGCTATTATGCTATATATTATGATTATTATCGGCAATTAAAATTAAATACTAATAGTAATTACTAAATGTTGTGTGCATAATCAACAGGTTGCAAGTTCCTCTTCAGCTGAGCGGAATTGGAGTACATACTCCTTCATCCACTCGATCAAGCGCAATCGTTTGGGTGCAAGAAAAGCAGACGATTTGGTCTATGTACACTCCAACCTTCGTCTCTTATCACATAAGAAACCTGAATACAATGAGGGTGTGTCAAAGAATTGGGATCTCAC
Source organism: Sequoiadendron giganteum (assembly GCA_007115665.2). Classification (NCBI taxonomy): domain Eukaryota; kingdom Viridiplantae; phylum Streptophyta; class Pinopsida; order Cupressales; family Cupressaceae; genus Sequoiadendron; species Sequoiadendron giganteum. The sequence continues at coordinate 375,502,903 of CM021110.1, forward strand.
CCCTGAGTGTGCTGATTTAGATGCTACAGTTGCACAACTTACCTTGGCTTCTATAGATGACAATAAGGCAACTAATGCACCTAGTGGGAGTGGCAATCCAATTGATAGTGGTTCAAATGAAATTGAACCAATTGAGGACGACAAATTTGAAGAATAGTAATACTGAATTAAATAGTCTTGATTGTAATTTGAATTTTCAATGTGTAATGACATTTTAAGACTTGAGTATTTACTATTTAGTATTTAGTAATTTAGTAATTTACTATTTACATTTTTGCAAATTATGAATATGATTACAAATTATATGAGGTATTACCGTATGGCATATTTCATTGTTTCAATATTCTATGGCATAATAGCATTATGATCATATGATTATAATTTTGAGCATGCTTATGAGTCTACGACATTATCATTATGTTTATAAATTTATATATATATATAGTACAGTCGTACCCATCCCCTAGGAAAAAAAAAAATTGCCGAACCGGCGAACCCGAACCGGCAACTTAGTTGGAAACCCTAATTACACTTGCATGTGTCTCAATTGACCTCCATTCAACTCCATTTCTATCTTGGATTGCTCTGCTCCTGAAACTGAAGATCTGGAACCGCTAGGGTGAACCTACTAAAAATAGTAAGTGCCTAAAAAAGTGATCAACCAACTACCGGATGTGGTTGCATGTCATATAGCCCAAGAGATCTCAAAAAACCTAGAAAAACCCAGAAAACTTGTCTGCATGCGAGTACCTGCTAAAAATAGTAAGTCATCATTTTGACTTGCATGTTATATCATCGCGAAGCTCTCGAAAAAACCCGGAAAGATTATCCTGACATGCATTGAAAAATCATACATGCAAACCCTAAAAACTACTTCTGAAGCCAAAACTGCTAAAAAATAGAAAGTTGTCAGAATTTGCTCAAATTTTGCGTGCAAGCACTTTGAAGTGTTCTAAACGTGGTGAAGCAGTTAGAATTCCAAAATCCTGAGGAAAAGATCCCAAATTAAGTACTTACTAAAAATAGTAAGTTGTCAGAATTCAATGAAATTTTAATGGGATCCTGCATAAAGCCTCTAGATTGCAAAAAGCCAAGCTCAAATTTCAATTTGCTCAATCAGTTTAACCTCAATCCAACCTGAAGAATGAAAACCCGAATTTCACAAACTTAGCCAAAATTTCAACTTAGGCCCAAAGATAGGGACATCCCCGGAAGGACCACAAGGAACAGAGAGAGAGACGCAAAACAACCCAAAACCAAAGCCAAAAGACCAGAATGGAGCAAAAAATTAGGGGGTACCCATTTTGAATGGGGTGATGTGTGAAAAGGTCACAACAGAACCCTAAAATCACCTTGAGTCAACTACAGTCTCGCAGCATGCGAGATTTTATTCTCTAAGTCTAAATAAATGAAACTATACAGTTAACTAGAAAGCTACCATCAATTAACCGATACAAACAAGACTAAATGGACATGTGCAACATGCACGTCCTTATTGAAAAGAGAGCTAACTAATAACTACTATCAGTCAACTAGTCCTAACTGAAAGTCCATCCCCCTATGAAGATATCTCCAGGAATGAGATAGGCGTGCATGAGATCAAGAATAAGACTCAAGAAATGACGTTGAGTTAACTGTTGCTTCTGACTCATTCTTGTAAATAACTGCAGGACCTAACTGGTTATCTTCTACAAGCCTTCTCGGTTTATCACCTCGTCCAGGAAATTGTCGATCATATCATCCTCTGGCACTTCGACACTATCTATGACGATGAACTGCTTGTTCTCAGCCTTGATGGCTGCCTTATCTTCTCTGTCCTTCATTACACACTCCTCCAGATTACTCACGACAAGCTTCAAAAGACTCACGTCCACGTGTCGAGTGCTTTTGCCTAGATTCTCTTTAACGAAGGTGAAATCACCAACTTCAATTTCGTCCAGGTTCTTGCCCTCTGGTGGTGTAGCAACTTCAATGACGATCTCCGCTTTAGGATTCTTCTCAATGTTCACCTACTTCTTAACCCTCTTGCTCAACCTATCCTAATAATGATCGCCAAACTCAGACAAGTCAAGCTGATATGAAGGTCTACGCCTTTCTTTTCCCAATGATCTCTTGAGCCAAGACGAATGATCAACGCTATGCTCTCGAGGAGAAGCTGCTCCTGATGTGTCAATCACTGGTGGATCAAAAAGTCTCATGAACTGGAGACTCAGGCTCTGAATCAATGTCGATAGGAGATGACTGCGGAGAAAATGGTGGACCTGGAGATGATGAATCGGCCTCAACCTGTACCACTAGTTCTATTGGGACTTATGTTGCTTCCTCAACCTGCTTTCGCTTTGTGATGCTTTTCCCCTTCAAGTTTCCACTAACTTTGACACCTTCAGGCAGCTTCAAGACAACTTTAACTCGAGGCCTCGACTTGGAAGTAGAATGTAGTGAAGAAAACCCTGTTGGCGGCTCTGTAACTGGAACTTCCCTTCGCTTCCGCTTGCTCTCCAAGAAATACATGCTCGTCTTAATAACTAATTTTGACAAGTCCTTGATTGAAGTATTCTCCTTGACATACCAATCAAGTTGGCGAAGTGGTTGGCGAGCAACTTGGTCCTTAACGAATAAATTGAGTAGTACCTCTCTATCATCATCGGCAAACCCTCCACATCTTCTGACACGAAATCAGCAAGCTATGGGAGAGTAAGCCTACAGTAATGACGTCGGCGCACCTCAAACTCATCCTTGCAGTTGACCCAAAAGTCCTCAAGCACTGCCCTATGTGAACTGCTTCGCTCCAACCATCCTGAATGATGACCCAAAGGATCATAAGTATGCCTCTGAGGAAAACACTTGAGCTGAAGTTTCTCAAGCTCATTCGTCATTAACTTGCAATCAGCAGCAGCCTTGCACTTATAAATACCCAATCCGAATGGAAAGGTGAAAGCTGGCTTGTGTCGATTGCAAAGAAAAGAGTGAACCTCCTGTGCTTGTCTCATAAACTCCATGAAAAGGACTCTGTCTGACAGGTACCTCGATAGCATCAAAGGCTCTCTGGTGTAACCATACACTCAGATATATGTGAAAGTAGGGAATTGTATGAACCAATCCGCCCAACTTTCATCGCTGATTTCACCTCTGGAGAAATTTTGATATGCATCTCGTTATCTAGATCCCTGACTGTCTTCATAAGAAAGTGATCATTCACCGCCTTAAAGTCATGTTCAGCCTTCGAGCTCCATTGGTCTTCAAAGGTTTAAATTTGCCTTGAAACGCAACCAAGTAAACCAGAAAAGTCACCATATGAAATTCGTGAATTTTGAGGAACTCTGTAATTTGCTGGTGAAGACACTCGCTAATAAACATTGCCCAGTCAAAGTTTTCCTTCTTGTCGATAACCTAAGAGATGATATAAAACATCCATGGTCAAAAAATGTTTGCTTCTTCCTGACCTAATACCCGGTTAAGCAAAGTTATTAAGACGGCAATCTCGTCCTTGAACTCACCATGCCCAACTTTCTTCGGCATATTGGTTTTCTGAATCTTCAACCATCATTGAGCAACTTTCTTTTGTGATCTGTCTTTGTCCTCTTCCCATATCTTGTCACAATCTTGAATGGATACAGCAAAATTATCTAAGCACAGAGGGATAGAAAAGCACTTCTCCACATCCCTCGGCTTGAGACTACAAACGACTCTCCCATCGATTGACCTGATTTGTCTGGTAGACAAGTCGTAATGCTTAATGCAAGCAATTACAAACTCGCGATCGAAGACCGTAATGGGAATAGACACTGCTGCGAGCAACCCGGAACGCTCAAGATTTCTAATTGTGGTGTTGCTAGTTCCCTCCAACGTGTTCAGATTGACAACAGTATATACATGACCCAAGTCTCTATCGGTAGTTTTCAGAAAGTCATGCACAAAGACCGATTTGGCCTTGTAATCTATGGGGTTGAACTGCATTCTGAAAAACTAGATTAATGACTGTAAAGTTGGGTATGTTCAAATAACTTTCAGAAAAGGCTGAAAAAGCTCTAGGATAGGCTAAAAATAACCGGTTAAGGTAAAAAAATTCGGAAAAATTCTCAGATAGGGGTTTTGTGCAGAATTGAATTCTAAGACAACCCAGATGGACAGAAATTCGAAAAAGTGAGTATTAGCAAGGCATGCAAAAGGTTTTCAATTGAGATCTGCAGGGGGGTAGAGGGGCACTGGGGGCAATTTTTTCTGAGAAAATCTGAAACATGGGTTTTGTGGGCAATGGAATTCCATGCCGACCTAAATGATCAAATTTGGGAAAAAATGAGTTAAAGCCCACATGCAAAGAGATTTTTGGAAAAAAGCATAGTGCTCCAGAATGGAAGCAGCGAGGCAATTTTCTCAAAGAAAAACTAAGACATGGGTTTTGCTGTTGTCGCTGAAATAGATGAACCCAAATGATCTGTTTTTGAAAATTTCGCTGTTTACTTTGACATGCGAAGAATACCTAAGACAAGAATAGAAGAATTTAAGACAAAAGATAGAAGTTTTTGTTTTTCTGCTTCTGTGAAAATCGCCTATGCTTGAATTGAATTCGATGTAACCTGCATGCAAATGGAGAATGAAGACTGTAATATCCTTCCTCTGAACATTTTGAATATGACGCTACGAAGAACACTGAATTTTGACACCTATAGCACCTTCAAATCATTATTTGCTCAAGAAAGGCGTGTTTTATCTCACTCACAATGAAGAATAATGGACGCCTATGCCTTAATAAATAATAAATTATCCTCAAAGGCGTCATAAATGCATGCAAAATCTTGGAAATGGTGCTAGCCTTCTAATTGGACCTCCAACAGTAACACTTAGCTTGCAACTGGTCTTCAAAATAGTTAACTAATTGAAAAATACGCCTTAATTAGGGCGCCACTTCCAACACTTCAATTAACAAGTGCCTGCAAAAAAAACTCGCCTAGTTACAAGCTAAAATAAGCCAAGAAGAAGTCGACTTGAAAAGAGTTGAACTGAAGATGCAATCTCAGTTAATTGTCCCCACCTCTAAAGGGTGCCACTTCTCTTGAGTTCAAAAAGTCAACCTTTGACTTTAGGCGTCTCTTTCCAGACTTAGCCAATTTCTCGAAAATTTGGATTTGAAAACCTCTCCGGAGCTCACGTGTATTTATCCTCAAAGGCGTCATAAATGCATGCAAAATCTTGGAAATGGTGCTAGCCTTCTGATTGGACCTCCAACAGTAACACTTAGCTTGCAACTGGTCTTCAAAATAGTTAACTAATTGAAAAATACGCCTTAATTAGGGCGCCACTTCCAACACTTCAATTAACAATTGCCTGCAAAAAAAACTCGCCTAGTTACAAGCTAAAATAAGCAAAGAAGAAGTCGACTTGAAAAGAGTTGAACTGAAGATGCAATCTCAGTTAATTGTCCCCACCTCTAAAGGGTGCCACTTCTCTTGAGTTCAAAAAGTCAACCTTTGACTTTAGGCGTCTCTTTCCAGACTTAGCCAATTTCTCGAAAATTTGGATTTGAAAACCTCTCCGGAGCTCACGTTCGATCACTGATTATGATTGACTGACATGTCGGATTGACTGGCTGACAGTTTCATTGAAGAGCAAGATCAAATCTAACAAGAGTCTCTTAGAGGTTGCAAACCCTAATTCATTCATCTAAGGCCTCAAAATTCAAGGCGCACCTATCCTTCAGGGGCGCTTTTGACCTCAGCCTTGGAAGAATTTTCAATGCATTTTCATCATTTTCAAAGTGATTCTAACCTAACTTCATCTCGCGCTTCCCGGTGTTCAGCAAAACTTCAAAACTAGCTGACAAGCTCATTGCGAAGCTGGCTGGATTATAAACAAGAGCTCTTAGAGAGCCCTTCTTATAAAAACAACATTTGATAGTTGAAAAACATGGACGCCCCTGACCTCCAGGGGCACTTTTCTTCCCAGACTTGGCCATTTTTCAAACTGGCTAAAAACCACTTAAATTCCCGCTACAAGTCGTTGACAAGTCCTCTGACCCGACTGAGGTATGCAACGGAAAGTTGGAATAAACACGGACAGGATGAGTATCTGAGACGATCAAAAAGACTGAGTTTGAGGCTCCAAAACCTTGGGTGCCCCTAGCCTTCAGGGGCACTTTCGGTTTCTCTTGACGTTTTGACCATGACTAAAACCCTATGTTTGACTCCTGATATCGGCAATTCAACAACTCAGATTCGCCTGCTGACGAATGCGTTGCAAAGCCAGACCAAGTTTGAGACAAACATCTTAGGTGTCATTTGATCAAAAACCTTCATCTGAAGCTTCAAAAAGATGGGCGCCCTTGGCTATGAGGCGCGCTTTTCATTCCAATAGTCATTTTTTCATCTCCCTTGTTTTGCGTTCAATATCTAGTTTCAAGTGCTAGACATATCTGTTGGACTGGCTCGCTGGCTCATCGCGAAGCTAACAGGATTCCAGAGAAGTCTTCTTGGAAGTGATAAGTCTCAAAAAGTTGATCTAGGCCTACAAAATCAAGGGCGCCCCTGGCTCATAGGTGCGCTTTTGCTCCAGAGAGAAAATTTCAACATTTTCACCTCGACGAAAATCCCCTCCGAGACGAAGCATCATTTCGGACATATCTCGCCATAAAACCTTCATCAAAGCGTTTTAAGCTTAAATTTCAACACCTAGTACCTGGCCATTTGCCATTGTTGACCACAGAGATCCTAACTTTTCACTTGAATAAACAAAAACTACCCACCAGGCTTAAATTGAGTTTTAATTGAATCCGACTTCACCATTGTGATCGTGAAGCAAAATAAGCCAATCAAAACAATTTTCAGTCAATTCTAACAAGTTTCAATTTTTTGGGTTTTTTGACTTAAAAACAAGGGTCCAAAAACCCTAATTTTCAATTTTTTCAAATTTTGCCAGTATCTTCTTGACATCACATTGACTCAAAGCCCATACTTGGTTTGCCCAAAAACTATGTTATGACATCATTTTTACAAGGTTTAGACCATTTAAAGCAAAATGCCTTAGTGAAGCAAAACAATTGGTTTGGGTACAAGAAGAAGTAAGTTGTCTTTCAATGCATTTGAGGTGAAAACTTCACTTTTATTGTATTTGAAGTGGCAAAAACAATGATGATTAAAAAAATAAATTAATTAAATGTTGAATCTTTGTCAAAATTCTATAATAGAAAAGAAAGATTATGTGTGCAAAGGACAGCCCTTATTTCAAATGAAACATAATCAGAAAATCATGTTAGAAACATAATCCATTCATGCTGACTGTCATTAACAGCTATTTAACTAAATGTAGATTTCATTGCTAGAACTCCCTTAAATCTGGGACAAAAGAAAGAAACTTAAAATTAAAGATCTATGAATGGAGGTTATAGGTTTGTTGATTTGGTCGTATATATAAATCTTATACCTTAAGCTATTTCAAGAAACGCCATGTTTTGGATGACCATGATCCTTCTACCTGGTCATTTGTGATTTTTTAAGTCGAGTTCTCAAATATTTTTTAAACAGTGTTTTTTTAAGAAATCATCTTCCTTATACAGCTGCTTCTGATCCGGGTCAAACCATGGTCATGTTTGGGGCATATCTTGTCCTTTTGAGTCTAGTGGGGTGTAACCTAGTGGTCTCTATGGCTAGATTGACCTTCCATATGCTGGAGTGTTCAAGACCCCATTTAGCAGCTGGGACCAGATCCAAGTCACATGAATGCACAAACAATTACCCTTCCTGATTACAGCATCTATGCTGATGGTGTTTTCCAACAACAAAAACAGACCATGTCAATTGTATTATAGGAAGGAATTTCTAGTTTTACAAGCAGCAAGCATTATTCCAACAACAAAAAATCCAGCAATGAATTATGTTTAGAAACATCATTCTATAAGCAAAAACAATGCTATATTGCATCCTAAATATATAATCATACATGAAGATCGTGTGTATGGAGGATGTTATATTTTTAACACTGGAAGAAAATTCAGCTTTGACTTGGGATCTTTGAGAATCACCAAGATGCAAGGAAATTTTACAAGCATGTACTGATCCTCCCTTATAAGTATTTACTTTTCACTTTATATACAGATAGTAGATTCTATTTTTTGCTGTCAAAATCAACATTTTTCATTTTCCTTGTTTTTGCATAAGTGAACTTAAGTATGAAAGAATATAGTATGTTTGTGATACTTATTTTCTAATTCCTACAGACTAGTGTAAATAAAACAAACTGTATTTGTATAATTTCATTATTACTACAAAAGAATTAGTTTCCAGAACCATTGAAATCATTAAAAAGCATGTTCCTGCAGACAAATATATACATGCATCTCTGAAGCTTATATCACTTTGGGTCTTCATTATCCCAATTTATTTTTAATTTTGAAGCTTAAAACTTCCTCCTTATTTAGCAGGTACTAACCCTGAAATTCCAAACAATAAATAATGATAAGATATTTCCCATAGAGATTAAAACAAAAAAAACTAACCTTAAGATTAAATTCCAGTTGCCGCATTTTTAAATTGTACTTGTGATTGTCAGAACCTAAACTCTCATAAGCAGCCCTTTCAAGTGCAATTATTGCCTCCAGTGCTGCCTCAGGCCACACAATATCATCCTCCACCTACAAAATTATTCCAATCTTTCAGTTGTAACTAGCATCAATCATTGTAAATTAAACTCTTGGCAGAACCTCAGATCAAGATCCTACAGATTAGAGACTTTTACCAAAACAACAACTTAAGTAAAATTATGTATAAAACACAAAGAAATTGAAAAAGAATGTGGTGTACCCTGTGTTACTAAGAAAAGACTAGGACCCTACAACAATCCTTATTGTTGTACAATCTCAAAACTCTCCAGGGTCGTGAGAGATGTAGACTAAGAAATGAACAGAATGTATCTGCTTTGTCAGATTTTAGTAGAACCCTTAAAAATAAACAATACAAAATTAATAATGTCAAAAGATCAAAAGGTCTGAGATGTTCTACGGTCAGCCTTTCAGAGTCTCCAAGTTTGACAATGTTTTATGGAATATCTGTGCAGTTCTTTTCTAATTTTTGTACAGATCTGGTCAAGGTTGGTTTTCAGGTTTCCAAAATGTATTTGTTTGCCCCATTTGGAGGTAGAATGGAATTTTTGGAGGCATTTTAGGATTTATCTCTCCAAAAGAAACTGTCAAAACAAGGTATTTTAACTGTTTTTCCATTTTTTCAGAATTAGCATCAAACCCCATAAACATCAGAAAATGTGTATCTGAAAATATGACTGTAATGAGGAGTGTTCATGATCAGTAATCACTACAAATTTTGAGACTTGTGGCCACAAAATCACACACATTACTGTTCTACAGTTCCAGTTACTTCCAATGAAAGAATTAGAGAAAGGAAAACTATGCTTAATCTACTGGAAAATGCAATCACACAAAATTAACACTCTGCACAAATTTTTGACCTGGGAAACCCCAATTTGGGAGGAAAAACTTAGTTGATAGGTGCCAATAGCTATCCTATCACCTTTGTTATCAATTGCACAATACAAGAAGATAGTTATAATTCATATACTGCTCTTGTCCTTCTTCTCTGCTTCAAACACATATGGTAATAACAGTTTGGAAGGAAAACACATAAAAGTTATCATTTCTTTCACTTTTTATTCAAAGTGCTTCAACGTTGATGTTCTGATGATTTGACAATGTAGACCATGGGAAGTTTCTATCAAGCAAGGACTAAGGTTGGACCATCAAGGCTTCATCTTCAATGTTCAGGGTTTTCAGATGCAAGCCACCAAGACGGTTTGCTGAGTTTAGTTTAAAGTTTCATGTGAGGATTTCCATGGTCAGAATAGCAGAAACATAAAACACTCCACAAAATAGTATGGAAAATACCTTACTGTCTTTGGTTAGTTCCTCTAGTGATCCATCTGATCGATCTACAGTCTTTTGAGCCTGCTCTTGAGCTTCACCCTCAGCAGACACAGATTTAGCTTCAGTATTCCCCTGCAATTTGTTTTCAGAATTTATCTGTCTATTTACACTGCACATATGTTTCACTCCTTGCATGATTTTCTCTAGCCACCTATCTCGTGATCTAACTCCAGTTAGCTTTTTGTGATTTAATAAAATGGTATAGATCTCAGAAGTGTTTCCACCCTGCCCTTCATGTATAGAAGTTCCCGGAGTTTCTACTTTCCCAAATGGTTCTGTTCTTCCAGTTGCATCTTCATCCTTATGTATGCTCAAAGGTGTGAGAGTTCTTCTTCGGAGATTCCGTTTGTTCTTTTCAGTCTCTTCTTGATCAGTTGTGAGTTCATCTGATATAACATCAGGAAGTTCTCCCAAAACATTTCGGGTTTTCTGCACTAACGAATCAATTTCTTTCTGCTTGGAATCTTCGTAGTCCTTATCAGTTAGTTTCCAAAGTTTTTTCTCAACTACATCATAAACTCTTTTCACAATAAAGCCTGGATGTTTTGAACGAAGTGGAATCTGCTTGTTCAGTGGAATAAAGTGTACAACACACTTATGCATAACTGATTCAGCTGGAACTTCATCACGATGGAAACTATAAAATAGTTCACGGGAATCATGGGACTGCCAATTCCCTCCACCTTTCCTGTCAGCTTCCTCAGGCCGGTAAAACCACTGCCCCAAAATAGCAATAGAACCATCTCTTGATTCTTTTATCTCCTGGAAAAAAATGAAAACAAATAGCTAATAAATTTTACAAATACAAATTGTATAAATTCCAAACCTCGTGAACAGCAGAAATGCATGCTACCTAATGCAATTTTGTTTTTATATCAAAAAATTCATAGTCAAACATTTCCATCTAAACAAACAACATGTAGCATCTTATTAAAAATAACATGGTTAAAATATGATGCAGTTATTTTAAAAAATTATATAAGAAATATGATTTATGAAAGAATACAAAATTTCAAGCATCAAACTTCAATTCCTCTTATCAAAGAGGTTGAGGAATCCAACCATACCAGTCAGAAGAAAAAGTTCCACCATTCTGTAGGATGAACTTCAGAAATAACATGCACAAATATGTCAAAGATTCCTTATCATTCAATATCCTGTTAACGATAATGTTCTTGTCAGAAACCAATTCACTGCTATCCAATGACAAAATAACGATAAGCAGATCAAGCAGTCACAATTGGTATAGTTATCATAAAATCTAGCAAGCAGAGATCATCCAAAGTTCTTTGCCACAATTATCAAAATGAGGCAGAACCAAAAACTGCTTCCATTGCACCTTTACGCCTCCATGGATTGCAATAGACAAATCATAGTTGTAGCAATTATCTTTAAATTCCTATTTTAGTATTCAACTCACGAAAGATACCCTTTACTAAGAATAGCTCAGACTGAGTATATGAAACCAATGTTCTAATTAACTGTTAATGTTTAAGGAATTTAAATATAAAGACAATGAAATCAGTTGTATCAAAAAGAAAATGCTGTTGTTATAAATATCAAACAAGCAATCCATTATAATGAAAAAATGGACCTTATCCTCAATCAATCCAGGTACAGCTTGTCAGTAGTCAAACATAACTTCAATTAAGAGAAATGCAAGATTCCGTCAATGAAAAATAACGAACATTGCACTACCACACCAATGAACCAAATTAAAAAAATAACACAAGATATGAGTTCTAACACAAGATATGAGAGAGAACTCAATGTGTAACCCACAATAATGGTTACAGGCCATTAAATAGAATAAGACATTGCCCTCATCCTAATTAAGCTGAGCCAAATTTAATTTAACTTAAATTAAAGCTAGGTTAGTGTTTTAACTAATAATAAACACTAATCTTCTAAGCATATAACAAGTAGGAACGATCCCAGCCTTTTACGTGTTATAAGCATTACATTTACCCGTGGAATTTTTATTAAATTGATTCAAAATGAAATTGATGAGTGACAATTATTTTCATACTTCCTCACCATGCAAATATCACATCCAAATTTCAGTAAGGTTTTAAGGATTTGGGAGACATTTTGACAATGCCAATGTGCACTCCAAAACACAAAAATCTAATGGAAACACGTTACAAATGAAGTTAAAAAGATTCAGTAAACATAAACACAAAGAGAGAGCATGGAGAAGCATGTACATAATGCAATTTGTATATCTAAAAAATGAAAGATGATGAGCCATGAGGTTGGTATCTATATATATAGCATATTCACATCCAAGGGATTCATATATGATGAGACCAACTTGACCTAAAATATTATTATACATGACTATAGGTGGCCTTGGGGCTAACAACATACAGTAAAAAGTGAAAATCAAGATTACACATATTCCAACAACCATATGGCAAAATTTTCATGCAAAACTCTACTCCTCATCCTTTGGGTGTAACTTGTTAAGCTCAATGTGACCACAAAGACTAGGAAAAGTATTCTTAGGAAGGGCTTTGGTGGACGTATATGCAAGCTGAGACTAGATGTAACATGCAAGAAATCAGTTTTTCCTTCTTGAAAGATTCTAGGTACAAATATGGGTGTGTGGGTACGGTACGTTGGTATAGCTGAAATTTTTTGGGGGGTTGGGTGCATTTGTGTGTCTATACAAAAACAAATAAAAAAATCATAAATACATACATATTTGCAGCTTCAAAACAAGAATTAAATTCAGAATACAACAAATCACACATATGATAAACAAAACGACCATAAATATCACAAAATTGAAATACAATATACTAAATCCAAATTTGATATCTATTTGCCAAAACTTGAATCTCATGATAGATATTCTTTGTTCATCGGTTCAAACTTTAATATTAAAATAACATATTTAGTAATCAGCATCATATGGGTCATCATGAAGACCAACATTATTATCATCATTGACATTAGATGATGCAAGTAGATTAGTCATTAGAACCATATGCAGCCCTAGTGACACTCACACTATAAAATCATGTTGATAATTGAACTCTGGAAAAACTTAAGATTGTGTGGCAGCTGAAAAATCCAAGACAATTCACTCTAGATCTACGTCCCACAACTTCATGCCCCCTTCATAAGTGTAGTCGGTCATGTTTATAAATAATTAAGTTATAGTCGGCCAAACTAATAGAATATAAAATAATACTAGTGCACAACATTAGAGTAATATGAATTGTAATCGAGAACTAATGTGATATAATTATTGATATAATTGATGAATGAATGCAATACTCTATTCTGTGCAATTCTCGTGTTAATGATATGCTCTGTAATTGTTACTATATATTCTCGTTTGCTTCATGTTTGTTTGTTAAACCACTTAGAGAGTAAACATTTGGTGCCATTGTCGAAGTGAACCCAGTAAACATCACCTCAACGTGAGAATGGTGTCGTAATGGGTCAGCCAACCGAAGAGCCGGTGTAAGTAAACGAAGATAGGGAAGACACGGTGATGGAGGATCCCATAAACCTATGGGACATCTCATTGTGAGATCACGTACGCAGGGAGGCTCTCATGTGAGAGATCCCCCAGGCAATCATCTGGGACAGACTGCACGTCAACCCAGAGGTGGACCACCTGCTCAACCGACTACCAAGGTTGATTGCTTGTCACTACAATGTATTGCAAGACCTTCAAACCAAGAGCAACCAAGAACGACAAAGGCAACAGATGTTGTGACGGTACGAGGAAAGAAGCAAACAGGAGGAGGATGAATGTGAAACCAGTCATAGGCATACTACCAACAATTAATGCCTATATGACCCAATAAGGATAAAAACCGAACACCAAGCGAGCAAGAAACACCTGAAGAACGACTACGAAGATCATTGAGATTACAAGAAAAGGAAGACCGTCAAAGAAGATTGAAACGACTCATTGAAGAAGCAAATGAAGACCTTAATGAGATAAACCAAGACATTTTCAAGACACCATCCATAACAAACAGAGAAAAATATAAAAATGATGAAAAAGAATTAACAAAAGAACTTGAGAATAGCATACGCCGCATTCGAGAGTTGTCCATATCAGACGACGAAGAAGTGAGAATTGGAGGATCCGAGCCAAAGACCCCCGGACAGAGGGAGTACAAGGATGAACCCCATGAGACTCAAAGTGCAAAGGACATTGAGAGGGGACGTGTGGAAGACCCATATGTGGTTGAGAGTGCAAGAGAGGCACCAGAACGTTTCAGGAGAAATAGTCCAATCAGGTCCAACGCACAAGGAGGATATCGAAGAAGAAAAATGGTAACTCTAGTAGCAAGCGTGGAAAGGCAAGAACTGTCGAAGTTCACAGGGAACGGGTCAAAGGATCTAGTATGACATTGCAATAATGAACAGCAAATGGGCAAGATGACAATGATTAATGGTTGAGAGCATTCCTAACAATGTTGATAGGCATAGCCATAGACTGGTACATTGAACTCGAAGCAGCATAAAAAGTTTCATGGAGAACACTAAAGAGAGCATTTGAGGAAGAATCCAAACTCTTGAGAGATGACAATGACATCATAGCCGAGATTTACAACACAAAGCAAAGAAAGCATGAAAACGTACGAGCCTATAATCATAGGCTCAAGGAGTTGTTGGTGAAGCTAGAGACACAACCGGTTGACAAGTTGAAGAAACGATGGTTCATCAAAGGGCTACTACCGTCACTAAGGAAAAAGATGAAATTCGTACCTCAATCACCGTATGCTGAAGCGTACAATCAAGAAATGGACATAGAAAGTGAAGACAAAACATCCTCCTGAGGAAAAAGGAAAATAGACGATGATGAGTGCACAAACAACAACAACGATGGTGAATCAAAGACCGCCCAAGCATTAAGGAAAGACATGATGAGAATGATGGAGTTAAAGGCCGAGAAGGAGAGTTAGAGAGAAACCAGAGAATTATGGCGCATTGATTGTAAGGGGGGAGGTCACACAAAGGCAAATTGCCCGAAAAGGCTATTCTGCAATATCTGTCAAGTGATGGGACATTCCATCAAGGAATGCCCATACAACCTGAAAACAAGAAGCACGTAAGTGCTCTTTAAACAAGGAGAACAATCAAACCCGCCAAACACACCACTGAAACCCCAAAACAACTCCAACACATCCCCTAGAGGCTATTGGAACAACAAAGGAGGCAATAATAGTGGGCCAAGAAGCAAAATACAATATGACAATAACGGTCGACCCATGATACAATGTTAGAAGTGCAATGAATGGGGCCACTTTGCCAGGGAATACCAAAATGGTCAAAGTTTAGGGGGGAAACTATGCAAATGATGTAGACCAGATGACCACGAAGACACCAATTGCCCCAAGCAGAAAGGCATCAATATGATAGAGGTAGAAGATCAGAACAAAGAGGTACTGGCGATCACCAAAGCACAAACAAAGAAAGCCAGCTACCCTGACCCACGTACGGAAAAGCAACGAATGAAGGAAGCGAAAGCAAAAGTGGAATAGACGATGGTTAACGAGCGAAGAACCCATCAAGAGATTCCAAGTACCTCGTGGTGGTCGGAGTTGGAAAAGAATATCGTATGGCAGGTACTGCAAACCACCATACCCATCAAAGTGACCAGCCTTCTCCAATCTATGCCACAACTAGGAATGGCAATCACAAACGTAGTCAATGATGATCAACGCCAGCAACAAGAAGGCCGAAGGAGATGGTAGCAGAACCTCCACCCAAGGCGAAACAAGTCATCAATCCAATGTAGCTGACAGTAAGTGTCGAGAAGACACTAACGATCATACAAATGGAGATCGGAGGAACTAATTTAACAAACACAATCATTGATGTTGGATCGGGAGTCAAGGTACTACCCGAAGACATGGTATCAAGCCGGTGGCCACCCACGTTCCAATTAGTGGGCGTCGACCAACATGGTATCAAGCCATCGGGAACACCGATGGCACAAAAGGTGACGATTGGGACACAACCATTCTTGCTAAACTTTGTAGTCATTCCATTGCAGAAAAAGGTGTACGATGTGTTGCTCGGAAGAGGATGGCTGGTGGCAACCAAAGCAGATCACAACTGGAAGAGAAACACACTGTCTATAGAAAGCAACGAAAGGAAATATGTAATTCACCTAAGGAACTAGGCAGTCAATGAGGAGTTAGCATCGTCAGACTTTCAATCTGAAGGAGGGTTCGGAATGGATGAAGAAAGGGGAACTATAGAACCGAACGATGAAGGAATTCTGGAACTCCAAGAATGCTCGGAGGATGAGACAAGTTCACTCAACAAACCCTTCCATTGGCAAATGGAGGACTACGAGGTATTTCAGGAAGATTGCAATATACTATGAGGTATTGACAAGCCAAACATTTCCTCTACAGTACAGGGAATACAAAGGAGTGGCCAAAGTAGATGACACACTAGCACACAACTTGAAAAGGATAAGATGATCAAGTACGATGAGCCATATCCAAAGAAGGTAAATTTGGAAGAAGAAGATAATCCCTGAACGATTTGGTCGAAGACGACTGGAATCTAGTACTAAAAGCAGCGGCATTTAAAAAATTTACAAAATACAAGGACGCCTTTGCATGGTCGTCCAAGGATTTAAAGGGCGTACCTACTAAACTGTGCATACATAGAATTCCATTAGTACCAAGAGCACAACCCATATGAAAAAGGTTGTACCGAGAATCATATTCAAAGTTGAATTCAGTGACTAGTTGTCACCGATTGTGATATCACTAAAGAAAGAATCTGAGCAAATTCAAATATCTGTGGACTTCTGAAGCCTCAATGCAGTGACTTCCCAATCCCATTCACCGACTCGATTCTAGAAGTAGCAGGTCACGAAATTTATACATTCATGGACAGGTTTTCGAGCTACAACCAGATAAGCATAGCCAAAGAAGACAAACTCAAGATAACGTTCGTAGTTGAAGATGGAGTGTACACATACAACCGGATTCCATTCGGCTTGTGCAACGCTTCGACGACCTTCCAAAGGATAATTTTGCACATTTTTGACAAGATGTCAATAGGGAACTTCAAGGCATTCTTGGACGACTGGTCGATCTACAACGATGAACAAACACATTTGAAGGCTCTCCAAGAATGCATGGAATGGTGTAGAGCGGCACGACTGGCACTCAACCCAAAGAAGTGTCAATTCATGGTGCCTCAAGGAAAATTACTCAGGTACATAGTCTGTAAGGTAGGACTGAAGACCGACCCAGACAAGATCCAAGTGATCGTACAGATGGAACAGCCCCAAAACTTCACCAAGGTAAAATCATTCCTCAAACACGTTGGGTACTATAGAAGGTTCATCAAGAACTTCGCCCAGATTTCGTACCCATTGGACATACTCACCAGGAAGGGGCAACCATTCGAATGGACAAAAGCACAAGAAACAGCTTTCAAGGAACTAAAGGTACGGCTTATCAATTCACCAATTTTGGCATATCTAGATTGGAACAAGGAATTTCATGTGCATGTTAATGCTTCAAACTATGCAATTGGAGCGACACTAGCACAAGTGGGTGTACAAGGGCTAAATCATCTGATATTCTTCATCAATCATCTATTGTCAAAGGCAGAGAACTACAATACGACAGAGAGGGAAGCTCTCAAAATGGTGTACTCAGTGCAGAAATTCAAGCATTACTTATTGGCAACTCCTTTTACATTTTACGTAGACCATCAAGCTTTGATGTACCTAGTTAACAAGCCAATCATTCAAAGGGGAGTAAGTCGATGGCTTCTCCTATTGCAAAAGTTCACGTTCACCATAATCATACAACTAGGGAAGTCACGTCATTGCCGGCCAATTGTCAAGAATTTGGTCTGGCGAGCCACCGAAGAGAGTGAATGAAGACTTCCCAGATGCACACCTCTTTCAAATAGCAACACTACCCCCGTGGTACGAGAAGATTGGAGAGTACTTGTCAATGTCATCATTCCCAAGAGAAATGCCACCTATAGAATGGCAAAAACTAGTGCTCAAGAGTAAAACCTTTCAATTCATCAATGGACTACTGTACAAGATGGGGCCCAACCAAGTGCTTTGGCGATGTGTTATGAAGAGATTCTTGGTGTACCAAAGGAGGCACACGAAGGATTGGAAAGACATATGGGGCCAGATGCTACCGCACAGAAGATATTGTTGGCAAGATTACGGTGGCCAACCATACATACAAATGCTCGAGAGTGAGTGGTGGGATGCGACACATGTCAGAAATTCGACAAACCACTGAAGAGGGATTGCATGCCACTCTTTCCATCGCAGCCACAAGAATTATTCGAACGCTGGTAATTGGACTTCATTGGGCCACTGAAGGTCCACATTACATCAATGCAGATATATAGTCGTCACCATTAAGTACTTAACGAAGTGGACAGAGGCTCAAGCACTGCCAGATAACATAACATTCAGTACGACGAGGTTCATTTACGAATAGATCGTTGCAAGGTACAACATCCCAATTCAAATCACTAGTGACAGAGGGGGTCACTTCATCAATCACGTCATTCAACTAATGACAACAGAGTTCAAGATTCTTCATAACTTATCCAATTTGTACTACCTAAGAGCAAACGGTCAGGCAGAGTCAACCAACAAGGTACTTGTCTCTGTCATCCACGAGTCATACGACATAGAGGAGGCAGATTGGGAAGAAAAACTCTCGATCGTATTATGGGCATATTTTATGACGTACAAAGTAACGACTAGGCACACACCGTTCCAGTTGATGTACGGTCAAGAGGCGATAGTGCTAGCAGAGTACATGGTACCGAGTCTAGGAATAGCTGTCAAGAACAAACTGGGAGACACGGAGAATCTAAAGGAACAATTACTCCAACCCAACAAGCTTGATGAACAAAGAGTTATCACATAGTGGGCAACTAAAGCAATGCAAAAGAGGAGAAAATTTTGGCACAACCAACACATTTGTCGGATGAATTTTCGATCGAGACAGTTAGTTCTAAAATATAACAATCGTAATGAGATCAAGCCTGGGAAGTTCAAAGTTCGATGGCTCAGACCCTTTAAAATCAGAGAGGTTTGCAAGAACGAAGCAATCAAGTTGCAGAAGCTGGAGGAAATGTTGCTACCAGACACCATTAACGAGTCAAAGCTCAAACCATATCAGGAGAAAAAGGAGACAATAGCCATCAACATGTTGGGATACGTAACAGCAAAGGACTGGAAAGTGAGTGGAAGCGAAACCAGAGAAGAACAAGACTAGGGAATAGGCGGAAGCCAATATGTTGCAGAGGAAGACTGGACCGCACCAGGCAGAGAAAAGCTAGTGGAGGAAAGGCTTGCCAATAAGAGAGTAGAGGGCATTACAATGCCCCGAGTACACAAACACCTAACGAATGCTCTATTCGGGACATCCACTCTCTGGAGAAGGGTGTGGGGTCATTGGAAATACTAGGCACCCTATGAAGGCATAAGAGGGGATATGTGTCCTATGAACTAGATGAGGAAGCATTGAGAGAGAAAGAGGAGAAAGCAACATGAGAAAGAAAAGAGAGACAACAAGCGACTGAAAGTGATGAAGACGAATGGTGGGACGACGAAGATTGGAACGAGTATTCAAAAAAAATTGGACCGTGTCACAAAGCAATAATAATGATAGAAGACACATCCATTTCCATAGTTGATGGATACACAGACGACTTGCTAAAGTATATGAAAGAAAATAGAAGGAAGACGCCGAAAGTGGTGACATCGGACGGGCTATGGCAAGTGGTACCCAACCCAACCAAACCACCGACAATGAACGGACTAAATGTCACTTGGTACCAACAACATGGCGAACAGTATGTAAACAGAAGCTTTAAAGGTATAGGACGCACCCCATTAGTCGATAAAAATTTTAATTTAAAATACATGGGAACCTATTGTGAAGAAAAGTGTTACAAAAGGCCACCCTTCACGTGTAAGTGGCATTATGCATCAAAGATAAAAGTTAGAAAAGACAATGAAATAAGAGGGTTGAAGAAGAAAAGTGAAAATGAAGGAGAAAATTATAAAAAACAAAAAATGAATGGAGGGAAGTTGAAAAATGAAAAAATTGAAAAAAATTTAAAGATGAAAATTGGAAAATTGGAAAATGGAAAAAAATAAAGTGAGGAATTAAACAAATTAAAAAATGAGAAAAATATTAAAGTGAAGGGGAAAGAAAAAAGTATGAAAATAAGATTGAGAGAAAAAAATATTGAAGTAAACGTGGGAGGAGAAAATGTGGGTGGTGGTGGGGTGGGTAATTCTCCACAACGAGGTTGTGTAGAGTTAGTGGCGGCTCGCGGGGTGATATGAGTTATTTTAACTTGGGCTCACATGACACAATCCTTTTGTAGCCTGGGAGCAAGGTGTTTGAGTTAGACAGTCTTTTCAAGTGAACGTTTCACATGCACGTGGCCCAAGGATTTGGCATGTTTTCCTTCTTGGCTTCCGCAAACCTTTCTTGTTACGATGGTAAAATGCCTTTCCCGTATGCCATGGGTACGTGGAGAGTTGGCGTTATGACAATGTTTTAATTTTCACAAGTGTAAACGAGGTGTTAAATTGGGATTTCTGGCTTTATTTTGCCATGGCGATGTTTATTGTCAGGGTCTCTGCTAGAGGTTTAGTCTGTGGAGCAATGTACACTCCAGTCTAGTTCGGAGTAGCAAGCACCTAATGGTCTTCAGGGGACCTGTGACATTGTTGCAGATGAGACGTATCATCCCGCAACTAGATTTACTTACTTTCTCAGCGGTGAAATTCATCATGGGGAGGCGCTCCATAGAGGGCAATGAAGCTTTCAGGATGGACTCGAGCATTTCTTCGAGGGTGTTGGCGGGGATTTTGGATGTTGGGGTCTGTTGTGACCTTTTCACACCTCATCCCATTCAAGATGGGGACCCCTTAATTTTTCCTCCATTCTAGTCTTTTGGCTTTGGTTCTCTCTCTCTCTCTCTCTGGTCTTCTGTCCTTCCGGGGATGTCTTTGTATTTGACCTAAGTTGGAAATTTTGGCTAAGTCTGTGAAATTAGGGTTATTATTCTTCAAGCTTGTTTGAGGTCAAATTGAATTGTCAAATTGAGATCCAAGAATGGTACTACGATCAAGAAGCTTCAGGCAGGATCCCACTAAATTTTCATCGAATTCGAACAACTTACTATTTTTAGTAAGTGCTCAATCTGGGGTCTTTTCCTCAAAATTCTGGAATTCTGACTACTCCAACACATTCATGTACCCTCAAGGTGCTTGCACGCAAAACTTGAACAGATTCTAACAACTTGCTATTTTTAGCAATTCGGGCTTTAGGAGCCATTTTCAGGATTTGCATGTGTGCTTTTTCAATGCATGTCTAGAGGATCTTCCTGGGTTTTTCAAGACCTTCGCGATGATATAACATGCAAGCTAGGATGAGGACTTTTAGCAATTCAAGCTTCAGAAGCTATTTTTAGGGTTTGCATACAGAATTTCTCAGTGCATGTCGAGATATTCCTCATGGGTTTTTCAAAAGCTTCACAACGACGTGACATGCAATAAGAGTTGATCATTTTTCAAGGACTTACTATTTTTAGCCAATGCCCGCATGTGGACCAGTTTTCTGGGTTTTTCTGGGTTTTTTGAGATCCCTCGAGCATTGTAACATGCAAACTCATTCGACAGCTAATTAGTCACTTTTCGAGCGTTTACTATTTTTAGCAGGCACACTCTGACGGCCACTCGGCACTTCAATTTCGCAGGGAGAGCAACATGCAACAAGAATCAAGTCAAACAAAGGTCATTTGAGGCACATGCAAGTCAAATTAGGGTTTCCACATTTATGCCTAAAAATAGGGGGTGAAATCCGAGAAGTTGTCAAATTGAGGCACCCCATCAGGATCAGCATCCTTCAGGCAACCTACTAGCAAAATTTGAGCACAATCTGAGTACTTACTATTTTTAGTAAGTCATTTCATGGCTAAAAATAGCAGGTTTGTGCCAGAGGCAAGTGTAAACAGGACACTTAAATCATCAAGATCATGTGAAGCAAATTTCAGGTAAAACAGAGCTGTAGAAGTCTAGCAATTTTAGGGTTTGCTAAAAATAACAGGAGGGCTAAAAATAGCAGATGAGCTTGGGCAACAAGTATAAACAAGGTAGCAAGGCCACAAGAAGCATATCACGCCAACTCCAGGTTCAGAGCGGGTGAAAAGCCATTAAGAGTCACACTTCTCCAAAATTTGCTAAAAATAGAGTGGTAAGAGGTAGCTGAGGCGTTGAAAATTTCCAAGTCTATAAGAGTTCAGGCTGGCATGAGAAAGGGTGAAATGCACCCAAGGGTGGAGGAGGCTTGAAGAAAATACCTAAGGCGTGAGAAATCCTACACCACCTCCCAAATGCGCCCAAGGCATAAGAAAATTCCTCCTCCCTACCTCATATGCGCCCACAAGGATGAAGTCGAGGCTTTGAAATTTCTGAGTGTGGGATTTCCTCCTCACACCCCTATATGCGCCCAAGCTAGCAAGGCTACAAGGAGAGTAAAAAAAAAGAAAATTCTAAGGCGTGGGAGTTCCTCCTCACAACCCTAAATGCACTCCAAGAGTAGGTGAGGCATGGAGAAAGTTGCTAAGTGTTAAAAATGTTCCTCCTCCACCCCCTAAATGCACCATTGAGTGGAAGAAGGTACATGAAAATGGGCCCTTGTTTGTGGAGGAGGTAGGTAAAGGTTGCTAAAGCGTGAAAATGCCTAGGGGTGAAAGTGGAGGCATGTGATGTGAAATGCGCCCAAGGTCAAAGGGGGCTTGGCTAGAAAAAAAATCTAAGTGTTTGCAATTTCCTCCTCCCTAGGTGAAATGTGCCCTTCATGAGCAAGACAAAATAAATAAATAAATTCTAAGGTATTGCAAGGTGAAAGTGGGAAATACGCCCAGGGGTGGTAATATTAAAAATTTCTAAGTGCAAGGTGAGGTGCGCCCATGAACACGAAGAGAATTTCTTCAGGAAAACAGGAAAAACGCCCAAGGCATGGAGAATAAAAATGAGTGTGAAGTGCATCCGGACGTAAAGGTTGAATAAACCTTAGAAATTTATTATTTTCAAAAATAATAAAAATTAAACTTACCCCTTCGTCTGGATACACATGAATATGATGATTTCTGAGGGGAAATTTTTTTTGGGTCTTGGACATTTCCCACTAGGAGATGATTTTAAAATTTTCCATGCCTTACTCAGGATTTTCAGATGGAGATTTTAGCCTTGCGCATGTTTAATGAATTTCCTAGGCAAAATTAAATTTTTCTAAGGCAAATAAAAGAAATATTTTTACAAAAAAATGCCTTGGCTTATGAATTGAAGCTGGAAGTCTGGAATAATTTTGCCGGAGTAAGCACGGAATTGAAATGCCTTAGCCAGTTGAGATAATTTTCAGTGAGGCGTATTTGATTTAATGTTTTAAATTGCAAGCATGATGAAACACACCTATGCAAGAGAGATAAATTTTCAAAGTTCTAGAAGTCAGAGATTCTGATGCTTCAAGTGACAAGTGTTGCGACTACCAGAGGAGGGAAAACGGAAATTCAAATAAATTTGCTAAGATTAGCCTCTTCCAGAATTCGACTTGGCTATAAGAATTCAAGTTCTTTTTATTTTTTTCATCAGTTGTTGAATGCAAACTTGAAGTCTGCAGGTGAAGAAGTGTGAACTTGAGAGAAGAAAGTTAGTGAAGTTAGTTTGCCTTGAGCAAAAATTTTCTAAGTGCTAGAGGTTGTGTTGCTGCGAGTAAATTTTTCTAAGTGTTGAAGTGAGACTTTGCTGAAGGGTGTTGAGGTTTCAAGCTAGAAATTTCAAGTGTTGCAGCCTCTTATTTTCAAAATTCAGCTAGCACTCTCAAAGTGATATTATTTTTCTAAGTCTTATTTTCTAATGGCTGTTTTTCATTTTTGCAGGATGGCTGAAACAAGTAGAAGAGTTGCTGGCAGTGAGAATCATGCTGAATCCAGCAAAGTGAATGCATCAAGACAAGCTGTAATAAAGAAGTTGAGCAAGTCTTTCCTACCAAAGTCAAAGTTTTCTTAAAAGCTGGGAAAATTAAGTGATACAAATCTTGGCTCCTTCACTTTGGAGACTTTCAGAAGACGAATGTTGGGGATTGGAGGTCATCATCCATCAATCACTTCACACAATATTGTTAGAAGTGGACTTTATGCAACTGCTGGTTTTCCACTAGCAATCCAGTGCCCAGAGCTGATTATGGAGTGTGCTAGCTGCTACAACACAGAGCAAAGAACTATCATTTCATCGGATGGCAAGTTGTTGGCCAACCTTACGCCTGAAGCTATTGGGGAAGCGTTTGGGATTCTAGCCTATGAGAAAATGATTTACAAAACCAAAGAGAGGGCTGAGAGAATGTATGCATCCACGTTTGATCGATGTGCTGATATGATAAACTCTTGTTGGATGAACAAGCCTAAGCCAACTCGCACAAAGCTGCCAAAGCAAATAATTTCAGAGGATTTGAAGCAGGAGTTTTGTGACTTAATCATGATGCTTAGCAGAGTTGGAGGGTGCCCCCAAGCATTCATCTTTGAACCTTGGATGTTTTACTACATCAACCTTGTGCTGGAGGGCAAAGAGCACGTTGACTGGGCATTGATGATCAGTGACAATTTGCATGAGCAACTCAGAAGTCTAAGAAGAACGAAGACATTTTTTATGAGTTTATATATCGTCTACATGCTGGCCCGAATGACAAGATACAGAGGGATATCACACAAGGAGCTGATTGGGTGTGGCTCTCAGCAATTCAAAATTCATGAGGCTTGTCCGCAGTTGCATTTAACGAGCACCTCAAATTACAAGAGAGTCAATGATGCCTACACAATGCATATAACAAGAACGTTGCAGCAGAGAACTCATCACAGAATATCCAAGGAGGCACAAGAATTGATTGAAAAGTACGGATGTTGGTTTATCCAATTTCCGAAATTCACTTACATCAGGTTGCAAGGGTTTTCATCTTACCCATACAGATTGCCCCGATATCCCACAAACAGGATTGTGATGCTACAAGTATCTAGGCAACTCATTGCCTACGATAAGATTCAGAAGAAAAAGAAGAAGGGTGGACTTGACTTCCCTATTACCATGGGGAATTCGGATGAAGTTTGTCCATCACTGCAAGCAGCTAACGAAGCAGAAAATGAGCTTCAATTCTTCCACCTCTCCTATCATACCAGCAAGCAGCATTATGATCCTCAGAGAAATATCAGATGGATACTGTCCAAGGAATTCAGACATAAGGCACAAATTGAAGACTTCTGGGCGAGTGCAGTGGATGAGGCTGAAGTTAGGAGAAGGATGTTTTCAAGGATACCACTAGACATGATTAGGGAATGTGAGATTGCCTCGGTGCTAGACCAAGTGGACAAAGATATAAAAGTCATACAGGCTGATTATGAAACAGTAAGGAATACGCCACTCCCACTTCCAAATTGGTCAAAGCCAGAGATTACAGACTTGGATACACTTTGCATCCATGTCTTGACATTCACATGAAGTTGGGTGGAGAGGCGTGTGAACCAGCTTAAGGGCAGGTCAATTCCCCTTACTTACAATTTAATGGGAGATCATAGATCACCAACTACTAGGCAGAAGAAATAGGTTGCTCAAGCTCCAAAGCCACGAGGAAAAGGGCCAGTCCAGCCTGAGCCTCAAAGAGTTGAGGAGGCATCACATACGTTGTCAAGGGCACATTCTCCAAGCATGCAGGAGATTTCACTATTTGCTGATCAAAGAGTAAAATTGAATGAAGAACAGGAATTATGAGAAACAAATCAGCCACCTCGTAGGGAGTCAGTTGGCCAAAGCATCAGTATGCCTAGAGAAGAAAATCAGCAAGAGATGGAGGAAGAAACGGCCACCGATACTCATATCCAACGTGAGATTGAGGCGGCTCTTGAGGATGATACTACAAGGCAAGAGGCCCAAACTTCAGGAGATACTCAACCTATAGAGATTGATGAGCCTCGTCAGGATGAAGGCATAGAAGAAGTTCGTTAAGTAGAGGCCAGGAATGAACAGCCCTTCATTATTTCTGACTTGCAGCAGGAGGTGCCAGAATGGCTAAGGGACAGGATGAGACGTGATCCTGTTGAAGAAACTAATCCAACAGTTGCGATGGAAGAATTTTTGAGTAGGATCAACGCACCTCCAACGAAGAAGAAGGCTAGAAAGTTTTCTAAGATTTCAACAGATGAGGATGGCTCTCGTACGCTTCACGTGGCTGTACCTAGGGTGGAATGTGATCAAGATGAGGTTGTTCCATAAAACTATATGTTCACTACCATGGAGCTTGGCCGCCCTACTGGAGCATAGGTAATCGAGGAGTACGATAACTCCTATCAGGCACTCAAGGACAAATTGCCCCACACTGAAGGCAAGTACAAAAGATTGATTGGTTATGTACAGCACTTGTCTCGCCCTTGTGGGCAAGAAAATTCAGCAATTGAGCTCCTGGCCGAATTTCCTAGAGAGTCAGTCAACGGTTTGGAGGATTTGAGGAGGATGGCGCAGGAGGCAAATAAATGGGTTACCAATGTTCGCACTGAGACAGAGAAGTTTATGGAGGATCTTGCTCATGCCTATCGGCAGGCCTCTGATATTATGGCACGAATGGAGGTAGTTAATCAGGCTTGGGGTGAGGCTCGCATCTATCAGACTAGGGTTGTTCTTCGCCTGGAGGCTTTGATGCACACGTCCTTGCAAACTTTGGTTGGGGGAGGCGTGATACAGGAGGGTGATAGATTTGACTATGCCAGTTGGTACTCTGCAGTGGTCACTGGCCGAGGATTCTTTGATGCAACATGGGCAAATTCGGTCAAAGTTAGAAAGGCCATGACAAATATTTTTGATGGATTCCTCAATACGTTGGAGGCTATCTTTGCTAATAGGCTAACTTCTGAGGAGATAACTGCAAATGATTTGAAGAGTAGGTTGGTACCTTTCTTTTCCGAGGTGACGACCTTTGTTCAGGATAATTTTGAAAACACCTCCACTTTCTCCAGCATTGTTCAGAATACTTAGGATGCTCTAGTTGCTTGGAGGAAGTCATGTGCTCGACATGGGCAAACAGTTACAGTGCTGGAGTTTCAACTTGATCACATCCCGCCTATTTCAGATCAAGAGGTTGAAGCTGTGCTGACCAGGTTCATTGACTTTGCAGCCAAGGAAAAGGAAAAAGGAAACGCCCTTCTAGATGATGATCTTCTGGAGGAAGATGATGTGCATTAATTGCTCGTAGTGGTTCTTGCAGAGGAGTGGAGAATCTTCTGTGCAATCATTGCCCCACTCCTCTCAATGGCGGTTTTTAGGGTAGAGCCTTGATTAGGGCATATGTGGCTCAATCTGAGCCCTTCATTGTATTTGAATCTAAGTCGTCCACTGGACTGAGCTAGATATAAAAGGGCCATCCCCCCTCATTTGTATATTATTAGACCAGGAGTAGAGTTGAGCTAGAGACTAGAGAGAACCTATAGTGAAAAGCTTAGAAGTTAGCATAGCTTAGATTGAAGAGGAAAGAAAGCTTTCCCTTTGAAGGTTTTGTAAAAAGTTGTTGCGAACACTCTCATGATATAAAGATTTTTCATTCATTGGTGATTCCTTCTTTTGTTGTGAGCAGCTAGCAAGACTTTTTCGTCTTTCCAATTCAAGTAGATTAGAGTAAAGTAGGCTTTATTTCATGCAAGTAGCTGATAGTTGTGGAATACGTTGTTTGATTTAAGCAAGTTTTATTTATCCATACCACTAGCGGGCTCGCTGACGGTGGGTTCGCCTTGCGTGGTCAATTGGAGTATTTGTGCACTTAACTTCAATTATGATTCATGTGTTAGTATGCATCGTTGTGATGGTATTTGCATGTCGGGTCATAGTTTGAATATCTTTCATTATCCTTTGAAGATTGCACCGGCTCTGTAGAAGCTGTCTGAAGGGAGGCAAAGCAGAATCTGGTTCGAAGCTTGCTGAAATTGACCCTCGTGTCCTGTATTCAAGAGTAGAAAGTAGAACCCCTTATCCCTATCCTTTTACTTTCAATATCTTCCCGGTTAGTTCAGGAACCAGAGCATCATTGACAAATTATTCGTGCCTTGTAACTACTTCAAATTGAACAATTGTGTAAGACCCCTTGGAATAACCAGCAAAATCACATCAAGCCAACTGAAACTACGTCCACTGCATAAAGGAACCTTGGAGTTGAATGCATGATCTTTCACAATCTTAGCATGCAAGATATTTTGATCAAGAGAGGATAGAGTGACTGTTGGAAACTTTATTCTGTGTTGGTGCGGTCATAAAACACACGTCAACAGGGTCTCTAAGCACGAACCGAAGATTATCATGCAAAGGCTCTTCAAAAAGATCTCCTGGTTGGGATGGACGAGGCTTTGGCCACGACAAGGATTGGGATGGGATGCCCCCATCCACGCGACTTGGGGTTGGTGAAGGAGTATGGAGCGATTGTTAATTACTATCCCTTCTTCCTAGACATTGAGAGGCTGGAGTTGCTCAAATACCGTAGGTTGGGGACAGTTGGGGTCAAATTCCTAAAGAAGAAATTCAATCTTTCAATAGCACAGAACGCTACTTGGTGCTATGAATTCAAGGTTTTTGCTCAACAGAATCTCTGGTGAAAATCTTAATTTGTGTTTTGGTTTTGTTATGGGTTACGATAGTATATTTCAAGTATACTGTCTAGTTAGTTTAGGGGATAGTCTTTCTTTCGCCGATGATGGCTAGACCCTGGGTGGTCATTTTTGAATCTTATGTTAGTAGACTGGATTGGGGGTTGGCTTCAAGTGAGTTGTTGGTTCAAATCTTGTGCCTCTGGCATATGCAATGCATTGTAAACTTTTCCAATATCAATACAAATCTCATCTTACTTATCGGAAAAAAAAAGTGGTAGGAGAAAATATTAAAACACAAGGGAAAACGGAAAAAATTTTAAAATTAAAAGAACCGACTAAGGCACAAGTCGTACAACTTGAACAAAAGGCAACTCAAAATCGCAAAGGAAGACATCAAGTGCAAAGTGAAGGAGTTTATATGAAGAGGATGAAGGAAAGAAGAATCGAAGCTCACACTGTACAACAAGTAAAGATTGCATGACACTCACTTGGATCGTACAGCACAAGGCGAGCCCAATTGTATGGCAGTGTGGCGGTCGGAGGATGATAGTTGGGCAAGGAAGGAAAGGTGAAAAATTTACACGGCAACCGGAATGTGAAGATCATCCCATCGTAGAATCAAAAAACATTGCAAGCATCGTACGATGGCAAGCAGGAGGGGACAAAGATTACACCATCGTACAAAAAACTTCACACAACAGCGTCGTACGACAATCAAAGATAGTACGGAAATGTAGTGAAGCATATGGCAAAGACAAACCTAAAACCCAACTATGCGACAAAATTCTTGAAACAATAGCATACAAGGGTTCATCGTACAGTGACCAGGCTGGTGTGCATGAAGGAGAACTCACAACGTACGGGCAAAGAAGTAACCTTGTCGTACATTGTGAAGGGAAAGAAACCGAACAAAAGCAGAGTCAAGGAACCATACATCAAAGCAAGGAGAAGGAAGTGTACGAAGGAGAATTATATTATGGGAGAAAAGAATTAGATGCCAATGGTTGTACGATCAAGAGAAAGAAAATACATGCCACGGAAAACACAAAATGGAGTTGACTCTATAAGCTATGTCGTACAGACAAAGTGGGAAATTGAACGCAAAAAAAGACAATTCTTCAATCACATAATTGGTAGTTCCAGTAACCATTTTTCAAAAAGAAGTATATGGAATTGGCGCTTAGTTGGGAGAGGAAGTATATTTAAATTGCATCGGAGAAGTCACCGTCAAAGAATTCCAACAAACATGGATAAAGGCAAGAAAATTGTGCAATACAGGCCAAAGATTGCATTGGCCAAACAGACGAAGAAGAAAATGGATGTGGAAATGGGAGTGAACACTCTTACCTAGGAGAGTTTAACTAGAAACAAGTGCAACCAATGGTGGCTAAGCACAACCGACGACCATGTCCTCAAGATTCCCCTTCGCCATGCCCAAGTAGACAAGGTAGTCTTGCTACCATTTTTCAAAGCTCGAGATTTTGAGTTGTATCTAAAGGTAATGGTAGAAAATTATCGCAGACATGTGCACAAGTCGATGATTAAGTAGAGAGGATGCACAATGACAATCTCATACTGGACATAGGACTTTGAGAGAGTATTTGGGATCTCAGCATCGGGTGCAAGAGTTAACAAACCAACAGGCAAGATGACACAACGGCACAAGGAGGCAACCGTGAAACCGACCTTACCCAACAGGAAAAGGACAGTATTTGGAATGCGGGCAATCGAGGGCTGCGAAAACACTTCCTAGCTACAACAGAATGGAAATGTATCATGGATTTGATTAAATGTAGGTTAACTGGGGCAAGGCGAGCATCAGATGTTGCGATATGGACATCGATTATATGGTGGGGTTCAACATCGGCAAAGTGTATGACTAGGCAAGGGTGTTATCAGAAAGAATTTGAGAGTTTTTGTCTCAAAGGCATTAGGCATTCTACATGACACGGCATGCAATAGCTCTTTTGTTGGACGCCATCCATACACAAGTCCCCGTTGATAAGTGGGGAAAGCTTCAACCGGTGGCGCAAGTAGAACCAAGGTTTCCCACAACGTTCTACTGGACTTCACTAGACATCACCCAAGGAGCAAAGGAATCATCACAACCAAGGAGAAAATGGAATGAGAAAAAGGAAGCAAAGGGAAGCATCAATATAGAGAGAGAGAGAGAGAGGAATCGGTTGAGAATGAGGAGGAAGAAGAGGAGACAAAGGAACCCATCGAGCTATCTTCCTCAACATCAGCCACCACTTCACCAATGGAGGAAGAAGTATCATTGGCAGGGGATGTCAAAACAAAACCAGAGATGGATATTGACGAGGCCATTCTAGTAGCACTACCACCCTTGCACCCAGCATCCTTTACATTGCCAACACTACCGATGGTTGTGCTAGTCACACCATCAATGCCAGTCACACCATCGATGCTAGTCACACCATCGGCCCTTGTTACAGCATCGCCACTAATCACAACATCATCAGCACCAATTACAGCATCGGTGCCAATTACACCATCAGCATCGGCAGCAATTACATTGCCAGCATCAGTGCCAAGTGCATCAGGAGGGTTGGCCACTGCGTCTGCCGGGCCGCCAAAATCACCGGCTAGACCGCCAAGAGGAGTCTCATTGCCAACATCATCGCCAGCACCACCAGCGGGACCACTAGGTGCAGCAGGGGTAGCATCGACTGATGGTTTTGCACCTCTAGAGGGATTGTCGATAGATGTGCCAACGCCAACCAACGTGGCACAAATAGACAACAGGTTGAGCACGGTCGGCCTTCCACTCGAGGTTCTAGCATTTCCCGCACCGAGCCCTTCGAAGGCCTTGGCTGAGGGCCCAGATCAAGGAGGCACACCTATGGTGATAGAGTGCAAAGCCTCAACAGAGTTTCATAGCTATGTTGACAGAGAGCGAGGGTGCATAGCAAGACACTCTACCCATGAGGACAAAAGATGTCGAGCCAAGGTTAGTGTAGACACATCCATCAAGAGCAATACCAAAGAGTGGGGGACCACAACAGTCTCCCATGGCAGCACAAGGATCAGTACCACCCAACCCACCGGGTGAAGAGGACGAGTCAAGTGGGTCAGAAGGGTTGATACTAGAGATGTCTAAAACCGACCCCTCAAATCCTTTGGGGACAGTATAGCGATATGTCGAGGAGCTCTAGAGCATCGCAACAGTAATGCACCAGGTGGGAAAAATCTCTAAATAGCTCAACATCGACCAATCATCACTAGTAGTAAAGGAGGTTCAAAGGATTCAAGGATTTGTACAGACTGGATGTGAACAAGAGTTTGCAAGTTACTTTACCACCAGAGGATGGCCGGCGATAGAGACTCCAACGATGCTAAAGGCCTAGTATGGAGCTTGACCCTTGATGGCACGGAGGGATGGCTGAGTACTTTCAACCTTATTTAGCATTGAGGCAACCTTCAAGGATGTCTTCTACACGCTAAAACACCAAATAGTAGCCACGGAGGCAGTGGTGAAAGGGAAGGGTGAGGCCCTCCAGCTAGTGTAGAGGATACGAGAGGAGTGGACTGAGCACATGAAGAAGTTTCAGGTGCAATTCGCTCGACAAACTCAACTTACCAATACGGAGAAAGCCAAAGCATTGGCCTTAGAGGCCAACGTATCAAAAGTGGAAAAGGAAGCAGAATAGAGGAGGGAGACGGAGTAGAAAGTTAAGGACTTGGAGGATCAGCTCACTACCAGGGGGAAGGAGGTGGACCAAGCTAAACGCTAGGTGATGGAGGCTGCTCACATGGTGAAGGCAACGTGAGAATGAAAGATCCTAACCAAACACCAATTGTGACAATTTATGGAGGAGGTTTGGAGACTGCAAGAGTTACGATCACTGACTGTGACTCCAACGTCATCTATTCATCCAAGGACGTCTCCACAACCCCCTTCTTCCCAATAGTTAATTTTTGTTTTTGTAAATCCCCATTTTGGTTGTAATGTCATCTAGAAAACGACTTGTTTTGTGGGGGGGGATGATGTAGTCGGTCGTATTTATAAATAAATAATTAAGTTTTAGTCGGTCAAACTAATAGAATATAAAATAAATAAAATAATACTTGTGCACAGCATTAGAGTAATATGAGTTGTAATTGAGAACTAATCCCAACAGTTGGGTAGTTGTAAGAATCGTTGCCAACGGTTGGTATCTCAACCAACATCGGCTAGCTATTTATGGGAACATTTCATTGTAGTCAGGATAGTATAATATTGTGATGTAATTGTTGATATACTTGATGAATGAATGCAATACTCTATTTTGTGCAATTCTTGTGTGAATGATATGCTCTATAATTGTTACTGTATATTCTCGTTTACTCCATGTTTGTTTGTTAAACCACTTAGAGAGTAAACAATAAGAAGGTGCAAGTTGGAATGTACATAAACTGGCTCTTCTACCTTACTTGTCAATCTAAGTGAATGGAGTATGTACTCCAATTCCACTCAGATGAAGAGGAACTAGCAAAACTATTGAGGCAAACTGGGAGAGTTACAATTATGAAATTGTAAATCAACCTTCAAATTTGAACTAATAATTTTATTATTATAAAAACGAAAAAACAATTCAAATTTGGAGAGTACAATAAAAATGAAGAATCTTGCAATAAAATTTTGATAGCAAGACTCTAGAGGTGTGGTGATGTAGCGCCAAGTGTGAGCATCCTTATCATACTTGTCACAAAGAGTAGAAACACTTTGTCCATTGAAGGCTACAAACTCAACAAACTCATTTGAAACTAAATCTTCCATTTTAGGATCGCAAAAGAGTTTAAAATTTTCCTACACCCTTCACTAACTTCCGCATCTCTATATGGTAGCACCCTTGACAGAATATGAAAATCTCATCATTGTAAAACTTGAACATCAATGCACGGGAAATAAGGTATAGTGTTGTGTGGTCATTTTGTTACACCGCTCAGCACAAATTTTATGCACTTCTTTGAAGAAAGTTTCTTCAGAATCTTGCACTTTTTCACTTATGATGGACTTCATCTTCTCAATCATTGAGTTGATGCCATCATATACCTCCCAAACACAACACTTATTCATGTCAGTAAAACAAATCATACTCATGATGGGCTCAATAAAACTAAGTAGGTTTTCCACACAGCCCCACCAAGTGTCATATGGTATCATCCACTTTACATTTGTTACCTTGTCACCATTGGATTTCCTCCATAGGGACCAACTTTGGCTAATGACCATGCTAGAAAATGGCTCTCACACCTTCACAAGTCATTTCAAGAAAATTTTGTTGGATGTGAATCCGGTCTCAACAACCTATTAAAAAAATAAAAATTAAAAACAAAAAAGAAAGCATACATAAATTTTTTAAAATAAATTAGTAATTACTAAAGTGAAACTTGAAATTTAAAAATTGTAGCATTTCAATTACCTTCAACAGCTCCAATTGCGAGAATGATCTAAAAATGGCCTACCACATGTGGTGTTTGTGATGAACATTTGAATTTCTTCAACCTCGACATAGACTTGCTTGATCTAATCTATTTTCCTATCCAACTTTTGTAGCAAGAGGTTAAGTGAGTGGAAAGCACAAGGTGTCCAAAATATATGTGAAAACCATGTCTCAACCAACATACCAATCGCCAATATGGGCCCATGTACCTTTATGGAGCCTCATTTACTTTTCTCAACATGTCTTTGCCAATATGGGAATCAAACAACATTGAAGGGCAAACAATTTGCATAGGGAAATCTTGCAATGATTTGATCTACAATCTCTCTATTGTCATTCTAAAATGCCCTCTCTAATGCCCCCCTTGTTCTCCTCACCTTAGTAGACTCTTCTTCATTCCTGCCCAAAAAATGGTGGCTTTTTACTACAACATTAGACTATGAGATGGAAAAGTAGGGCCTCCATGATCCCCTTTCTCTCCTCAGAGGATGTTATGCACTACAAGCAACTCTTGTATTTATTTCCTCCTGCTCTCTAATATATTCTGCTATGTGATGAGGTGGCAAACCTTACCATCCTTTCCTTGACATTGTACTAATGTATTCTCTACAAGAAGAATTTAAAAAACAAAATCAAACAATATCAAAATTTTAAATTTGTATACTCTTTAATTTTTAAATTTAAAAATAAGTATTAATCATTAATTTTATTGTAGAAAAAGTTTAATATTAAATATTTTTAATTTTAATTTAAGTTTGCACTTTGCAATATATACACTTAAATTATAAATAATTATATTAAATATGTTCCATGGTGTTTCCAAGACAGGGATGGCGAGATAGTAGGACAACAAGGGGCATGTTCCAAGGATGGCAATTGGAGGGCCATTTTTTGGGGATAGTGGGGGGACGACAAAATATATATATATAAGTTAATGGCCAGCAGTATAATAGCAGCAATATAACATGACATTGTTAAAATGATGTTGGATGACGTTTGCGAAAGCATGCATGCCAACCACATTCCAAAAAAATTATATGTTCGCACTTCTTGCACGATACCACACTATACCAAACCATGGCCAATGCACCTTTAATCTCTTTTGCAACTGACAATAATAACCGACTCTAATACCATATCAAGAATTTTGGAGTTTGAGAATTTTTTAACAATAAAATCAAATATCCAAATAATTGTTGTTACTATTAAATTAAATATATCATTAGCTATGATTTTGAATCACGATATATTTATTGCTGTTATACTACTGTTATCGCTGCCACTGCTGTCATGATTTATTTATTGCTGCCATTAAAATACTGCCATGTTATACTACTGTTACAATGCTATCATGTTATAATGCTGTCATGATATATTATAAAAAAATTGCTTTGCTATCAAGGACGTTTGGCCGTACCCAAGATGGTTAAGGGATGCCTTGGACATTCTCGGCCATCTCGACGACAGCCAAATGTTCCAACAGCATTTCCTATTTCTGCAACACATTTCGGAAACATTTCAAAACTTTGAAGATTTTTGGGGATGACTAGGGGATGTCTCATGTCATCCTACCGTACCCAATATGCCATTCGGGGCAGGGACAGTGTAATGTCCCACCCCAAATGGGACAATCTCTATTCCAAATTTGCTCAATTAATTTTGTTTGACAATGTGGGACATTTCATCAAACACTTTGCATGCCTGCTGGTCTGATTTTTTTGTGTATTTGAATGCTTCATTTTATCAAACTAATTTCACGGTAATGCATATTTTATGGCAAACCAACATATGAAGAATTCATATTCAAATCTGATAGCATACTTGTAAACATTCCTTCACTAATTTCTGTTATTCAAATAGCATATTTGCTGATAACTCAAGACAGTCTTAAACAGCCCAGATTGGAAGCTAATAATTCCAAACACAAACTATTATTTCAGACTTAGTCAACACCCAAAAACCCACCCAGCAATAGAACCCAGACTTGAACAGCAGATTATATTGCAGTCATTAATTTGCTATTCAGACTAGCATCAATGCCAAAAACAAAGCCCTATCACTATAGCGTGGTACTGTAGCTTGGTACTGTAGCACGACACTGTTCACGCCACTGTAGCAACAGAACAACTTCTGATCTGCACATCATACCCTTGTAAAAACTTCAGAAAATTCCTCCAATGAAGCTCAGATGTGACCTTCGTGTGAAACCACCAATAACCTGCAACCCCTAGGTGATCTTCTCACCTGTAGGTAGCACAATCAAAGAGAGGCTACGTTCTCCAAGATTGAAATTACAGCAAAACCCTAGATTTCTTCTCCAAAGCCAAAGCTTCTTCAAAATAGACAAGTGTTAAATGATCCAAAAATGAATGAAATCCCTTTTCAAAAAGCCTTTATATAATATTCAATTTGTATTTGGCTTCATCTCATTAAGTTTCACTTTAATTTCATTTACTTTTCCCTCCATTTGGTGCACAACAAAATAATATAAAGTATATTTTAATAATTACTTATATCTCCCTTAAGATTGGCACTTTATATTATTCCACAAGTAGGTGCCCATAATATGCACTTTATAATTTGACTTAAATGCACTTTATATAACTTGACTTTATAAACATTAAATACCCCTTTTAATAATAAAGTCAAATAACATTTAATGATGTGCACTTTTTAATTAATTAAATTAAAGTATTACTTTATCAATAATTAAAATGTCATAACTCCAAAAATAATCATTATTTCTCAATTCCGTCAGAACCAAGTGGTCAACCACAGAAACCACTACTCATCCAGATGCCTTTCCCAAAATAGAAAGGTTGGCCACTGACACTCAACTGACTTACTATAAATAGTAATTGCCTCAAAACGGAACCAGAAACCTCTGAATAGCTTAGCCTCAAAATATACCAACAATCTGGAGAGGTAAACACTATCAACTACCACCTGAAGAGCTTATTAACACCCACTGGACCCTCTAATCACTAAACACTAGCCTACGAGGGTCAACTAATAGGCTAATCCTCTGAACTCTGATGCTCACGAAAATGGGGACATTACAGACAAGGGTTTGGGAATCGGGGGGCATCCCCATGGAACATAATATTAATAATTTAAAAAACTAAACTAAAACTTCATTTATTGAAAAAACAGTTTGATATTAAATATTTTTAATTTCAACTTAAGTTTGCACTTTACAATATATAAGTTTAAATTAAAATATAAGTATGTTAATATTTAATTTTATTGTGAAAAAATTTAATATTAAATATTCTTTTTTTTATTATTTCAATCTGCCACTTTGTAATATAGAAATTTAAATTAAAAAATAAGTATACTAGCTTATCTATCTTGATATATTAATCTATATATAATACGTCGAGAGATCATTTTCGAGGCGTATTTTTTTCGCTTTTCTGTTTTTTTAACTTAAAAAATACGCCTCGAAAATCATATCTCTCGACGTATAATATATAGTCTAATATATTAAGATAGATAAGCTAGTTTACAACAACAAGGCAACTATCAATAATATTTAAATATTCAAATATTAAATGAGATTTAATATAAATATATAATTGATACCTAAGTCACCAGGTTCGAATTCGAATTCGGCAACATTGAAATTCGGATGAAATTCGACAAGGAAAAAATTCGAAAAGTATAAAATTCGGATTAAACTCGCCTTATGCAATTTTTTATTTTTTATTTTTAAATATCAGTAATATGTCCATACAACTATCTAAATAAAATGAAAACTAAATCTTTCCTTTAGAACATAAAATAAAAATATATTTATTTTTTATTTTTATTTAAAAAATCAAAACAAAACAATACTAAATATTATTAATTAATAACTAATAAATAAATGTAAAAACTATATCTAATAAATATTAATTTATTCATATAAATTTAATATAAATAAAATTTAAAAGTTAAAACAAAATTGAAAATCTATAATTTTATAAATATATTAATATAATTTACACTCAACTGAAGCTAAAAGTCTATAAAATACTAAATAATAAAAATACGAAATATCGATAAACCCGACATATTAATAAAAATACTAAATATTAATAAAATTATAAACTGAAAGTCTATAATTTTATAAATATATAATATATTAATATATTTTACATTGTAAACTGTAAATTTTAATACATAATAACTAATAAATAAACGAAAATTGAAATACTAAATAATAAAAATATTAAATACTAAATAAAATAATAAAATATTAAATAAACAAATGAGAGGCGGAGCCCTAAAACTTAAAAATAAATAAACTAAAACATCATCGCCTCCCTCCTTCCTTCGACGGCAATGACAGGCAGAAGACTTAAGATTGACTAGCACAAAAGACTTAAGATTGTGTGAAATTTTATGAAAATTCTGCAAGCGAGTCAAAACCCTCAGGTGTGATGCCAAAGCTATGAGACTTACAGAGTGACCAGCTCCGAAGTCGAAGTTGCAGAAAGCCGAAGTTGCAGCCTGCAAGAGTGACGCCGAGGTTGCAGTCTGCAAGAGTGACACAAAAAACCCTAAAAAAAATGCATTATTGAATGCAATTTTTCACCGTATGAATTCCTTCGAATATGAACGAATTTACAAGTTTTTTCTAAAATTCGATGAATTTCGAATTTCATGATGAAATTCGGCCGAATATGGTCACTTATATTGATACTATTAAATGGTAATATTAATATTATTATATTATATATTATGTTAGTATTATCAATAATATTATTTTATTGGTGGTTAGGGTTATGATTATGGTTTATGGTTTAAGGATAGGTTAACACTTACAGTTAGTGTTTCAATTACATGGTTAGGGTTAGGGATAGGTTTATGGTTAGGATTACGGTTTAGGAATTTTATTGTTAAGATTAGAGTTAGAGTTAGGGATAGGTTTAGGGTAAGGGTAAGGGTAAGGGTTAGAATTAGGTTAAATTTATGATATTATGGTTAGATTAAAATTATGATATTGTGGTTAATGTTAGGTTAGGGTTATAATTATGGATTATGGTAAAGGTTAAGGTGTTATAGTTAGGGTGTTATTTAAGGTTGGGGTTAGGGTTTATGGTTTAGGGATTAGGTATAGGTTTTATTTTATGGTTGGGGTTACAATTAGGTTTAGGTTTAGGGTTGTGGTTTACTATTAGTGTTAGGGTTAGGATTAAGGTTAGGGTTAGACTATGAGTAAGGATTAGGGTTAGGTTTAGTTTAGGGTTATGATATTATGGTTTATGGTTTGGTTTAGATTTAAGCTTAGTTTTTACAATTAGGATTATGGGTTGTTTTTGGATTTAGGTTATGATTGGGGTTAAGCTAAGAGTTATGTTTAAGGTCAAAGTTAGGGTTAGGGTTAGGGATAGCCTACCCCTAATCCTAACTCATTGTGTAACCCTAACCCTAACATTTATAACAAACTCTAACCCTAACATTTATAGTAAACCCTAACCCTAACCCTAAACATAACACTGAGCCTAAACCTAACCAAAACCCCAACCGTAAAAGTAAATGTAACCCTAATCTATAAAGCACAAAGTATAATTGTAACCCTAACCCTAATATTAAGCGTAAACCTAAACCTAATCCTAACCATAAGCTATAATTGTAAGCCTAAGCCTAAGCCTAATTCTCATAATTATAACTCTAACCTAAACACTCTTATTATTCAATTCAAATATTTATCTTTCATTAATTACCTACATTTACTCTAATAACCCTATGTTATAACCCTAACATTGATCCTAATTGTAACTCTAACCATAACCCTAACCCTGACCATAACCCTAACCCTGACCTTAACCCTAACTGTTATCTAATACTAATACTAACCATAACTCTAATTGAATACTAATACCAACCATATTTCTAATTGAACCCTAATACTAACTCTAACCCTCACTGTACCATAAATGTAACTTTAACCCCAAGCCTTATTATTAAAAAAATATACTATTTCTCATAACCCTAACCTATATTAAATCCATTTCTCATAACTCTAACCTATACCCTAAACCTAAACCTATTTCTCATAACCCTACCCTAACCTTAACCCTAATCGTAACCCTAACCATAAATCTAACCCTAACTTAACCCTAACCCTAATCAAAACATTAATTGTAATTGTAGTTGTAACCTTAACACTAACCATAACCTTAACCCTAACATGAATTAAATCATAATCTCAATCGTAATCCCAAGCTTTATTGTCAAACCCTAATTTTAAAATAAAGTACCGACCCTAATGCTAATAATATAAAGTTGTTTTTAATAGGTACAATTCTCAAAGGCAACTATCTATATAGAAACTTTTTTGTGCAAATAAAGAATATAGAAACTTAATTTTCCCAACTAAAGATTT
Organism: Sequoiadendron giganteum; assembly: GCA_007115665.2. NCBI lineage: Eukaryota > Viridiplantae > Streptophyta > Pinopsida > Cupressales > Cupressaceae > Sequoiadendron > Sequoiadendron giganteum. The sequence continues at coordinate 375,543,329 of CM021110.1, forward strand.
TTATTTTAAATAAATAAATATTCCTAATGTTTGTTGCTTTTTTATTTTCTTTTAAATAAATAAATATTACTAATTGTCTTTTCTTTTAATTTTTTATTATTATAACTGAAATCTAACCTCACCTCAATCACCCTATTGATATTAAATCTTAATTGATTTGATAATAATAATATTATATGATTATTATAATCTTACTATTATTATTATATTATTAATATTTTATTATTATTATTATATTGTATTAAATTATTATTATTTTTATTATATTATTGTTATTATTATTATGTTATTAATATTAATATTATTATTATACTTTTATTATTATATTATAATCTTAATATTACAAATATTGTATTATATATAAAAATATACAAATCATAGAAAATAAAATTTATTTTATTTATTTAGAAAATTTGTAAATGATAGAAAGTAAAAATTAAATGCATATACTTACTTATATTGTTTTGCTTGATTATAATAATTGTTGCACCTTCTCTCAATTTGTAAAATTTATTAATTATTTTTTCCATTCTTCCTCTCTCTATTTATATAAATATTTTTGGTGGCACCGTGTTTAATATAAATATATCATTTTTATTAATTTAATATATATCAGCATTTAATATATTTTAATATTTATTTTTTGTTTTTGTTAACACACTCACATTCCTCTCCACATAATTAATAGTACTATATCCTCTGAATTTTTATAATAATAAATTTTAGTACGTTGTGTTTTAATATTTATACTATTAATATAGATAGCAATTAAAAGTAGAAATATAATTTAATATGTTGTATTTTATTTTATTTTTAGTTTAAGTTTGCACTTTTTAATATATAAGTTTAAATTTAAAAATAAGGAAATAAATAATACTATAAGTATATCTTCCAGGTTTTTAAATTCATAAATATCAAATATTATTAAATTAATAAATTTTAAAATGCTATATTTTAATATAGCATATTATTAAAATAGTAATTAAAAATAGAAATATAGTTTTTAAAAGACTTACAAAATAGCTAGTGCAAAGTTGGTGAGGATGCAATTGAGGGCAAGCAGGGGTTGTGCAAAGTTGGATTGAAGTGACTCCATCGATAAAACCAAAGCAAACTCTATAAATTTGCTTCTAAAACTGAAACGAGGGTTTTCGTCCCCCATTTACTAACTCTTCAACACACTGTCGATCCCTAGCTAGAATCGCACTACCTTCTAGGTTTACATCCATCTGAAAACTTTTAAGGTTTTTGTCCCTCAGGTGAGAAATCTAGCCATAGGCACAAATCTACAAAGAGAAAATAATAATCTTTTGAATACCCCCAATGAAACACTTGAACCCCTTTTATAAACCCTTTGGAAACTTTTTGAGACTTAATATTTTTAAATCCCTTTTTAAAATTAATCCTTATTTCACTGAAAAGTGACTTTATTAAATCAATTAACTTTTCCAACAATTTGGTCACTTTATACTCACATTAAAAAATAATTAATTTAAGTTGCCTTTTAATTTATATTTTTTCAACTACTTAAAATTAATTATTTAACTATTATTAAATATTTCCCACAGAGCAAGTTGAAGATGCGAAAAATACAAAAATATCCAGAAGTGAAATCTGAAGGTGCCAAATACTCGAGCTCTTTGGGAACATCAAACATCCCCTCTGGCAAGGATTGACAGTCACTGGGAAAGTTGAAGCTACTACAATGCTGAAATGACTCAAAATGGGGACATTACAATCCACACTCCCCAAGAATTGCTTGTCCTCAAGCAATGCCAACACACCCCCAAAATCACCTAATTGAACCAGATTGGAACCAAGTGTGATCCCAAGGTCCCAAATCAATCTTTCATAAAATCCACCATGTTGTCGCTATACCACTCTAATTAAAATTGTCAACTCATCATGCCAAGTTAATGCTCTCTCCTGTGACCCAAAAATGTAATCATCCTCTAAACCCAAATTGAAGTACCTATAAGAGTTGAAATCCATACCATAAGCAATCTCCTGCCAAGACACCTCAATGTGGTCCACATCAATGATCCTACTACCTAACATGATCCTAAGCAACAAGAAAAACATTATGCTCGACAAAAGAACATGGTCCTCTGCATCAATTATCATGGAGTCCCAAAAATGATGCAAATTAGACCCTAATAAGCAACTGATATAAAAAGTGACAGCAATATCAACTCTGAAATTAGTTATCTTGGGAATGCTTCCGCTATCATAAAATGATAGCACCACATTAACACTTAATCTCCAAGTGTCAAAAAACGGTCCCGAGCACACCAACTCACACAACCAGCTACAATCATCAATGCAACATCTCAAAATATAGCAATGGGGAATAACTACAATAATAAGTAGGAGGTATTTTCCACAACATGTCAAATTGAGATATTGCTATCAAGATTAAACCGTGTATGTAATGTCCCCCTCTCAACAGTGATCTTGGTGATGACCGTTAGCCTATTTCTGAGACCCATAGGCTACTCGGATGTGGAGATTAGGGTTTCCTATTATGGTGGAGGTTGTTTAGCTCTTTCAGAAGATTGCCCTTGGAATTCCGAGGTTCTATTTGTGGATTCTTTTTGGGTTTTCTGAGAGCTTCGCAACGGTATCGCTGGCATGTTGTTCTGAGCAACTTCTTGAATTTACTATTTTTAGTAAATTCTATTTCTGGCAGTGACCCTGTTGGTATCAGTACCCTTGGCTTTCCTCTTCAAGCAGTTCAGTTGGCAGAATTCGATTTGGCTTTGGGATGCTTTTCTAGGAGAGATAAGTTATTTTAATGATGTTATATTTTAATATTATGTCCCTTGGCCTAGTCTAATGACTTTTAAGTTGTTCTAAAAGGGGTCTTCATGGGTGGACGCCTCATCATGGGGTTAAGTGAAATATTTCCAAAATTGATAAAGTGGACTAAGGAAAAGGACGCAAACTTGAGGAAGGTGAATTATTTTAAATAATGAATTATTTCATGGACAAAAAGGGATGCCAACTTTGTGAGAAGGTGAGTCAACTTGGAAATTCAAAAATATGTTGACTCCTTGGTTTTGGCGTACTTTCTAGAAGCTTCTAGGGTGCTCCTCACAAGTTATATAAGGAGTTTCTTCTCTTCATGTTTTTCATCTTATGTCTTCAGTATTGTTATGCTGCCGGAATGGTGTCAGAGTTGCTTCGAGGGATGCACACCTCCTAGCTGGCTTAACTTCTTGCTTGAGAGATAGCAACTAGTTGAGAATAGGTTACTTTAGAGTTATCTTGCATTTTGCAATTGAGTTCTTGTATTTCAATCGAATTTTGTAGTTGTTGTATTGACTGTGCCTGAACTTGGTTTTTGCTTATTAGTTTGAGAGTGATTTTATTCTGCTTATGGGTAGTTGAGGGATGTATTTGGCTGGTTGAGGCGACCCCTTCCGCCAATTCTTAGATTTTATTTCCATGTTTCTGATTTTCTAGAGCAAAATCGCCCCTTCTTGAGGGTCGTACCATTTTGGAAGTGCCTTGTTTTGCGTGCCAAATAAATATGGAACATTTGGGTTGGTTTTGTGGTTCCATCTTGGGCGCCATCAGTTTTAGAGTGTGTTGCATTTTATCTCATGAGATTTGAGTGAGTTTTGAGAGAGTTATCAATATTCTAGTGAATTTATGTGTTGTTGTTAATGTATTTTCAGTGCAAGTCTGTCATAACCAGATTGTTAAATTTGGGTATGTGAGCTGGGATTTGAGTTTGGGAAGTCAAGGAAGGGGTAGGAGAGTCTCTCCATTTTACTGCAGCTTCATATACTTGATCTTGATGACAAGCGATTCCATAATATTGTAAGTTGAACAGTAGTATTGTCAGCATCCTTGAATTATTTGCCATTTCCCACGATTGTGGAAGAGACTGGTCTCATTCAGCCTATAGCTCAGGTTTTAATTATTGCATCACCCGTTGAACAAGTGGAAGAGGCCGGCTTGCCGCCTATTTGCTTAATGTAATGCATTATCTCATCATTTGTTGATCGGCTGAGCCGTCAACATGCTCCCGCTGAATAAGTGGTCGAGTTGCATCTTACTTTCAGTAATGTACTTTCCATTTCAGTCCTCCCGCTAAATAAGTGGTTGAGTGATTGAATTTCCTTTCTATTACTCTTTCAGCAAGTTTCAGCAATGCTAACGATCCCTTTTCGAGTATGCTCTCAACCTTGCCCGCATTGGGATCTGGGTTGATCAGAGGAAAGGGTTCCCTTTAGTTGGATTGAGTTTTCATAACGTTAATGGCTGAATTGAATTGTGGAAAAATTGAAAAAAATTGGCCGGTATATTTCAGTGTAGTTTTCTAGTTTGACTCGAAAACCACACGATTGAATCCTGATAGCAATATCACAACTACAATAATCATTATTCACTAATGTGAAAGTTAGAAATAACTGAACCATGTCTAAAAAATTGCCCACAACCTGCTGCCATAAAATCTACAAGTGCTCAAAATCAATTTGTTCATTAACTGATGTTGCAAAAATCAGCATTACAATGTTGGGGTAGCAGCTGTCATAATGACATACTTGTTGTACTCAAACCAATTTTTTTGCTTCATTAAGGCATTTTGCTTAAAACAGTCTAAACCTTGTAAAAATGTCATCAAAAGTCGGTTTTTGGGCAAATCAAGTATGGGCTTTTAGTCAATTGATGTCTGGAAAATATTGGTAAAATTTGAAAATTAGAGTTTATGGACCTCTATTTTTAGGCAAATAACCCTAAAAATTGAATCTTGTCAGAATTGACAGAAAATTATTTTGGTTGGCTTATTTCACTTCACGATCAAAGTGGTGAAGTTGGAATCAAGAAAAAGTCAATTTAAGTCTGTTGGGTTGTTTTCACTTTTTCAAGAGAAAAGTTAGGACCTCTAAGGTCGTCAATGGCAGATGGCCAGATACCAGGTGTTGAATCTAAGCTTAAAACACTACAGTGAAGATTCTATGGTGAGATATGTTCAAAATGATGCTTCGTCTTGGAGGGGATTTTCCTCGCGGTGAAAATCACCAAAAAATTTCTAACTTTGGGAGAAAAAGAGCCCCAGGAGGCTAGGGGCGCCCTAGATTTCAAAGGCCCAAATTACCTTTTCTGAGATTTGTCACTTCCAAGAAGACTTCTCTGAAATAATGTTAGCTTTGCAATGAGCCTACCAGCCAATCCGGAAGATATGTCTAGCACCTGAAATTAGAGATTGAATGAGGAACAAGGGAGCTGAAATCAATAAAAATTTGACTAACACTGGAGCAAAAAAGCGCCCCTGGAGGCCAGGGGTGCCCACCTTTTTGAGGTACCAAATGATGCCTACAATGTTTGTCTCAAACTTGATCAGGCTTCGCAACGAATCCGTCAGTGAGTTAATCTGAGTTGTTGAACTATCGAAATCAGCAGTCAAACATGAGGTTTTATCATGGTCAAAAATGTCAAAAAAATAGCAAAACCGCCCCAAGAGGCCAAGGTCGCCCAAGGTTTTGGACCTTTAAATGCAGTTGTTTGGATTATCTTAGATACTCATCCTGTCTGTGACGCTTCTAGCTTTCCGTTACATATCTCAATTGGGTCAGAGGACATGTCAACAGCTTGCAGTTGGAGTTTAAGTGGATTATCAACCAGTTTGAAAATTTGAGTCTAGTGAGAAAAGCGCTGCTAGAGGCTAGGAGCGCCCAAGTTTTTCGCCTAGCAAATGATGTTTTAAGGAAAAGTGCTCTCCAAGAGATCATGTTTAGAATTGAGTCAACTCCGCAGTGAGCCTGTCAGCCAGCTCTGAAGTTTTGTCAAGTACCGAAGAATGCAAGATGAAGTAAGGTCAAAATCACCTTCAAGATGATGAAAATGCATGAAATTTGACTATCTAGTGAGAAAAGCGCCCCCGGAAGCCAAGGGCGCCCAAAATTTTGAAGGCTCAAAAGTCAAAATTAGGGTTTGCAATCTCAAGGAGCTCCTTTTCAGTTTTGATCCTACTCTTCAATGAAACTATCAACCAATCTTCAGTATACATCAGTCAATCAGAATCAGTGATCGAAAATAGCCTCCAATGACGTTTGCAAATGAAATTTTCAAGAAAATTTCTAAGTCTGGAGTAAAGGCACCTAAAGTCAAAGTTTGACTTTTGAACTCAAGTGAGTGGGCTGCCCCATTATGGTGGAGTTTTCGAACTCAACTTAAAATAATATTTAATCTCCAATTTTGCTTCCAAGTCGACTTCAACATGACTTAATTTTACTTGCATGTGACGAATAACTGAAGTACATGCTGGATGGAGCCCATTTTAAGTGAAGTCTTCATTCTTGTTGACTAAATGAGGTCCAATCAGAAGGTGGCGCCCAATTTAGGGCTTATATCTCATCTAGTTCACTGTAAATGGGGTCCAATAAGATTATGGCATCCCAATTTAGGGATTTGCATGCAAAGTTGACAGCTTAATGTATAAATTTTATTTATCAAGGCATTTGGGCATCCATTATTCTCATCACAGGAGGAAGCAAACACATATTTTTCTCGTGCAAGCAAAGATCTGAAGGTACTATGGGTGATATTTTTCAATGTTCTTCACAATGCCAAGTCCAGACTATTCAGAGGATTTATTTTCCAAACTTCATTGTTCGAGTGCATGCATTTCAGACTTCCTCAAATCTCATTCAAGGCATAGGCGTCATTTTCAGAGGCAAAATATAACTTCTATTTTCTATCTCTAAAATTCTTCTATCCTTGTCTTAGGTTTTCTCTCGAATGTCAAAGTAAACGGCATAATTTTCAGAATCTAATCATTTGGGTTCATTCAACATAGCATCAGCAGCAAAACCCATGTTCTAGAAATTTTTCAAGAAAATTGTCCCGCTGCTCCCATTTTTGAAGCACTGCGCTTTTTTCCGAACATTCTTTTGCATGTGGGCCTAAAAGTCAACTTTTTCAAAAACAGAGAATCTAGGTGTGTTCAACTCACCAGTGCCTACAAAACCCATGTATCAGTTTTTCTCAGGAAAAATTGCTCCTAGAGCCCCTACAGCCACTACCGTTCTAATCTGAAAAGCCTTTGCATGCCTTAGTAAAACTCATTTTTTCGAGTTTCTGACAATCTAGGTTAGCATAGAATTTAATTCTCTACAAAACCCACGTTTCAAAAAATTTCCTAAAAAAGTTTCCTCGACTAGCTATTTTCAGCCTCACCAGTAGCCATTTTTTGCTTTTTCCGAAGTTTGCCCAAACATATTTGACTTTACAATCAAAATTCTAGATTTTCAAAATGCAATTCAACCCAATAGAATACAAGCCAAATCAGTCTTAGTTCATGACTTTTTGAAAACTTCTAACACAGACTTGGGTCACGTTTATCCAATGATCAAATTGAGCACGTTGGAGGGCATCGACAACACAACAGTCAAGAATCTTGACCACTCTAGATTGCTAGCAGCAACCTCTATTCCCATCACAGTGACTGATCTTGAGTTTGTCATTGCATGCATTAAGCATTATGACTCATCCACAACACAAATTTTGATCAGCAGATGGGCGAGTCATTTGCAGCCTCAAGCCGAGAGACGTCGAGAAATGCTTTGCCATTCCACCTCGTTCAAATAATTTTGTCATAGTCACAGAGGAATGCGACAAGATATGGCAGGGAGACAAGGAAAGATCTCAAAGAAAGGTTGCTCAAAGGTGGCTAAAAGAACAAAAAACCAACTTGCCAAAGAAGGTTGGGCGTGGAGAGTTCAAGGATGAGATTGCTATCTTGATTACTTTGCTCAACCGGGTTACAGGTCAAGAGGAAGCTCATGTTTTCCGACCATGGATGTTCTATGTCATCAATCAGATTATCAACAATAAGGAACACTTTGAGTGGGCAATGTTGATCAATGAGGTTCTTCACCAGCAAATCACAGGATTCCTTAAAATCCACGAGTTTCACATGGTTTCTTATTTGGTCTATTTAATTGCATTCCAAGGCAATTTTAGAACTTTGAAGACCAATGGAACTCTTGACGTTCAGCACATACACAAATACTTCCCACAATTGGAGTTCTCAAAGGCTAAAGAGGATTTCAAACAGGTGAATGATCACTTCCAGATGAAGACAGTCAAAGACCTTGATGATGAGATGCACATCAAAATTTCACCAGAGGCAAAATCAGCAATGGAGAGTTGGGCAGATTGGTTCATTCAGTTTCCCACTTTCACCTATATTCGAGTGTATGGTTACACCAAAGAGCCTCTAATGCTACCAAGATACCTGTCAGACAAGGTCTTATTCATGGAGTTCCTGAGACAGTGCATGAAGTTCATACTTTTCTTCACAATCGACACAAGCAAGCATTCACATTTCCATGTGGATTGGGCATTTTCAAGTGTAGAATAGCAACCGATTGCAAGTTGATGAGCAATGAGTTGTCAAAACTCAATCTCAAGTATCTCAGCAAAAAGGGCTCCTATGATCCTTTGGGTCACTATGTAGCACGATTGGAGCAAAGTCATTCACACAAGCCAGCACTTGAGGACTTTTGAGTCAACTGCGAAGATGAATTTGAACTGCACCGACATCACTACTGCAGACTTACTCTTCCTCAGCTTGTTGGTTTCCTATCAGAAGACATTGGGGGTTTGTCAGATGATGATGGAGAGGTGTTAGTTAGCACATTCATCAAGGACAAGTTGCTCGCCAACCGCTTCGTCAACCGGATTGGTGTGCCAGGGAGAATACTTCGGTTGAGGACCTATCAAGAGGAGTTGTCAAGACTAGCATGTACTTCTTGGACAGCAAAAGGAAGCGAAAGGCAGTTCCAGTTATAGAGCCGACAGTGGTGTTTTCTTCACTGCCTTCTAGATCACAGTCAAGACCCAGAGTGAAGCAAAGGTGCAATCCGACTGAAGGTGTTAGAGTTAGTGGAAGAACAAGGAAAGGAAATGGAGTTCACCAAGAGAAAGCACCGGAAGTTCCAGTAGAGACAATGGTACAAAATGAAGCCGGTTCTTCATCTCTTGGCTCATAGTTTTCTCCTCAGTCACCTCCCATTCAGATTGATATTGACTCAGAGCCAAAATTGCCGATTCATGAAACTTCAGTGCCAGTCAATCCACCAGAAATCAACATAGCTGAACCAGTTCCACCTAGAGAAGATAGCAGTGATCACTCATGTTGGCTCGAGACGACTTTGGGAAGAAGGCGAAATCCTTCATATCAGCTTGATCTATCTGAGTTTGGCAATCCCTATCAAGATAAGTCAAACAAGAAGGTTAAGAAGCAAGTGCACATAGAGAAGACTCCTGAGGCAGAGATCATTGTTGAAGTTGCTACACCACCGGAGGGCAAGAGTCTGGATGAAGTTGAAGTTGGTGATTTCACCTTCGTCAAAGCTAATCTTGGAAGGAGCACTCGACACGTGGACGTGAGTCTCTTTAAGGTTGCTGCAAGTAATCTTGAAGAGCGAGTCATGAAGGACGGAGAAGATAAGGCAGCCCTCAAGGCTGAAAACAAGCAGCTACAGCAGTAAATCTCGGATCTTCATGGAACCTCAAGCAAGGCACCTATTCCTCTACAACTTCAAGAGACACCTACAGATCAACAAAAGCTAGGTCGATTAGTTAATCATGGAAAGCTCTTGGGGAAATGGATTGAAGATTTCATTATTGCAGGCAAATACCTTCTCACAGAGATGTATCAATTGAGGTACGAGGCACATGATCTTCGTCAGGGAATCCAATGGCTTGAATTGACTATGGCAGAGGGCAAACCGAAGGACTTGATTCTCATTTTTCAGTTGGCAATTGCATAGGATGTTGTTGTAGCAAATGAAGATAAAAGAAAAATATTCGCTTGGAGAGAACAACACCTCTTCAGAGTGGAGACGTATGAGAGAATCACTACAAAGTTGGTTGCGATCAAAGAGGATGTTGTCGGTGCTCTCAAACTCATCGGCGGGTTTATCACTCAGATCCCGTGCCATTATCTTCGTGAGAATGGTACCTACACTAATCTCGAGGCCGTGCAAACCGAGTTCTAGAATCTGGTTCATGATGGTCTTGATGGTGATCTTGTGGCGTCCAAGTTGAATCACTTCTCGATGATGTCAATTAGCTTCGACAAGGTAGCTAAAGAGGTCAAAGAATTCCAAAGAATGATCAAGGATGGAGAGAAGGCGTTGATCAAACAGTCTACATCAGGAACTCCAACAGATGCTAATTTCCCAACAGGTTGGCAAGATAATCTGTGCTTTGATATCACTAAAATATCCCAATCCAGTTTTTACCCCAAAATATTTACGTTTTCCAAACTTGCCAGATAGACATTTTATCAAATAGTTTACAGTGAATTCAAATTATGGATAAGTCTGTTAATACTTCTGCAAACTTGTAACAAGTTTAACAATTCCATTCACGGTTCCATTTTCACTCACATTTGTTTGGCAATGAAGCAATACATCAAACACTTATACATTTAAGTGGAAGAAAAATGAGCTATAAACTCACTGCTTACACAGATTATAGTCATATAATTATTTAATTATTTCTGACCTTTTTAAATTTAGCTCCAAAGTTAATACTAAGGTGGCTCGACTTGACTGCTCCAGCTCCCTTCAAACTGCCACTCTACAGTTCACACAACACACCATTGAATGGTACAACTGCATATCAAAATATGGCGATGGAGCATATACTAAAGTCGACTCCTTATAAGTTTGTCAGCGCTACTTAAAAGACTCTTTTCAACAACCTTTCCCTTAACCATACAACACCCTCCTTCCTTAGTACAAATTCTCCTCCACAATAATTCAATGGCCTATTTAATGCTAGTGACTCTTCAAGATTGGTAGCGCTGATCTAACAATCATATGTTGTGTTGGAGATTAAGGCCATGTCAGACTTAGCAAGAGTTTTGAACTTCCTTTGGAATCATTGAATGGGGCGGTCCATACACCTTTTGATTGTTGCAACTCCTTTAAAAGTAACAATCTAATATTTGAGCTTAACGCCTCCTTCCACAAGTCGACCCCACTGATAATGATACAAACTCAATTACAAACAACTTTTATATCCTTAGAATCAAAAATTTGTACAACTCCTTGAACACCCGCAATTCTACGACACAGCAACATTGACCCTTGCTAATGTAATATATATATTTGTCACCACTTACAGCCAATCGATTCCCTTGAAACTTGTATATCCCACAGTACCATATATTATGAAAGGCACAGATTTAATGTTTGCAACCAATAAGATGAGAATATAATCTTAATTCAAACTCTGCACATACCTTTGCATATAACTTTGAAATTTGTCTTGTGTCAAGACTTCACAAATTTCCAAAATCAAACCCCATCAATAAATCCAATGCAAACTCTATATGAATCTTCTAAAATTGAAATGAGGGTTTTCATCCCTATTTACTCACTCTTCAATACACTGACGATCCCTTGCTAGAATCGCACTACCTTTTAGGTTTACGTCCGTCAAGAAACCTTCAGGGTTTTCATCCCTCTAGTGAGAAATCTAGCCACAGGCACAAATATCCAAAGAGAAATTAACAATCTTTTGAATGCCCCCAATGAACTACTTCAGCCACTTTTATAAACCCTTCAGAAATTTTTTGGGATTTAATATTTTTAAATTCCTTTTTAAAATCAATCCTTATTTCACCAAAAAGTGACTATTAAATTAATTAACTTATCTAGCACCTTAGTCACTCTATACTCACATTAAAAAATAATAAATTTAAGTTGCCTTTTAATTTATATTTTTTCGACAATTTACAATTAATTATTTAATTATTATTAAATATTTCCCGCACAACAAACTGAAGATGCGGAAAATACAAAAACCGTCTAAAAGTGAAATCTGAAGGTGCCAAAATACCCAAGAGCTCATTAGGAACATCAAACATCCCCTCTAGCATGGACTAATGGTTTACCAAGAAAGCCAAAGCTAACTACAATGCTGAAATGACTGAAAATGGGGGCATTACAGTTTGAGAGCATATTTAAGGCATTTGAGAGGCCTTTGGACTACTTGCAGCCATTCTAAGAGGTGATGTGAGGACTGCAGAAAGTTATCAGCAGTTAGAGGGTTTGTGAGGATCTTGTGAAGTGGTTCCAATAGCTGGCACAAATCCTTGAGTGGTTCCAGGTGAGTTGGAGAACGTAGCGCTGCGTTTGGAGACCTTAAACCTTGTATGCTTGGACGGCTAGGTAGCAGCAGCTCAAGGACATGGAAATTTGCATTTTTTAAGAGGTTAGAAAGCATAAAAAAGTTTATTTCTGTCATTCAAAAAAGCCAAGAACAATATTCATATTTCTCTCTTTTTCCAAGCATATTGAATGTATGGAAACCATTTGATGTAATGTTCCTTTAATCAAAATGTTTGATAAAATCCCTATGTAACGACTACATAAAAATTGGGGAGTTTTTGGTTAAAAAAATGGATCAGATCATTACACCTTCAAAGAAAGTCTGCTAGCTATTGTTTAGATAATGTCAAGCTAAAGTGTACAATTGATGTACCCAAGAATGTGTGTGGCAACTTGGAGGTGGCATGTGCAATGCATCTTCTTGAATATAGATACAACATTGACAATAAACGTAATATCTAGTCTAATGTGAATTAACTCTACTCACCAGAGACAAGTACAAAGTAGCATCCACCTAGAAATATTCAAGTATGAGATTAGCCTGAAGTTGTATGCTAGTAGGGAGGCTTAAGATTTGCAAGACCAAACTTCTAAAGAGATCAAAGGCATATTGTGGTTGTGAGATCGCAATGCTTGCTTGAGTCTAAGATAGTTTAATTCCTATGAAATAACAAATAAGAAAAGAAAAGTCACCAATAATTATCATATCATCAACATATAACACAACAATAGGATGTGCCCATCTTGGTGGCTCATATAGCGATAGTGATCCCCCTCACAACTAACAAAAGCTAAACAGATAAAAGAGTAAATTTTCTCATATCATTCTTGAGGAGCTTGTTTAAGCCCATATAATGATTTCAATCTACAAACAACAAAAAATGTTGCTGGTCTATAAACTAGGAAGCTACTCCATGTAGATTTCTTCATGTAAGATACCATGAACAAATGCACTTGACAAATCCATCTGATGAACCTCACACTTGGAGGCAGCAACAAAGAGTATTGAGTGAACACTTCCAACCTAATCCATAGTTACAAAACTCGCTAGGCATCGCCTGAACTTCGCAAGTCCCAAGGCAAGTGAATGTAGACAAGTCCAAAAGACTTGGTACTCAAGTACCCAATGAGACCCATACCTGAAACTCAATCAAGTCAAGCAAGAAAATCAGAAGAATAAAAATTAAAAAAACACTCAAACCTAACACTATCTGGCAACATAGTTAGGGCCTAATTATTACTTTGGCTTCAACACTCGGATTTTTTGAAGGGTTTGGAGGACTCTCGGAGCTTAGGTTAAAAGCAATAAAATTATGCAAAATACAAAACTGGCATGCCCCTCAATTGAACAATCCCATTGGGGGAGCTGCACCTAGACCTACACAAGGGGCATTACCTCGCTATAGTTTTAAAAGCTAAAAAAATAAAAATCATTTTGGGCCATATTGGATAGAAAAGCAACTTTTTTATTCTTTTGAATTTTTTCCTATTTACTCCAAGTAATTGAAATACATTTATACTTTTGGTTTCTTGTTGTAGAACGCTCTTATGGTTGTAGCAACATTTGCAAACTTCCTTAAGATACAAGCAAAGAACTTCCCTGGACTAAGGATGTTGGGTTGAGTGATACAAGCTCCTCTCTATCATAGTTCACGACTCGACACTATGGTATTTGTTTTTGATGCCATGGATATCACAATCCATGAGTTTTGTACTATAATGCCCATCCATGTTTGTGCCTTCATCATGTGATGTAGTTTTTGTATTGGATATTTATTCAATATTTGATTACGCTTCATGTTGTTACTTCAATACTCATATATATATATATATGTTATTATATTAAGATTAATCTTGCATAGTTCCTTCAGCGTCACTGTTTTCATTTAAATGATATGCTAGTTGGGTTAATATGTGATTTTACATTTTTGGTTTAATTAATTATTAAATCATGTGTCATTGTATCATTACGATGAAGTCATAATTAAATATTATTAAAATGTCAATTATAAGTCGATTGGTTGATTCTACTTGTGCTTCAACTATTGTTACATTTTAGGCAGATATACTTAATGATTGACTTGAATGTGCAAGCACGAATAAAATCCCAACGGTGGCTAATCAGAGATGGTATTCATGGTTTGTTTGATATTGTAAACCCATATTGCTTAGTGTAGAGTAATAGGACATATGATGCTAAAACCCGTAAACCAATATCCAAATCAATCACGATTCTAAATCCCCTATGTGATAGACCCATAAATGCATTCTCTTAGGTGAAGTTTAATATGAGCTTTAGTTCCCTCTATCCTTGTCTTCTATTTATGTTGACAATATGAGTAAATTGGGAGGAGATTCCATCTTCTATTCCTTGTCATTGTGCATTGATCGATTGTTGCCCATAATGTTGTTCAATTTGACAACATTGTGTGTGTAAGCATGAGGTTGTGACATATGTGTGTTGCGACTGGAACATAATAAAATTGTTCATCCATGTTTTGTCCACTAATGTCATGATGTAAAAGATGGGGCATAACATCTAGTATCAAAGCCCATGTTACAACAATGGGAGCTCTGAGTTGTTTGTTGTTGCATTTCCTATATGTTGTATTTGTTTATGCTTGGTGCTTATGCTTTGATGAACTAATCTATATGTGATGAGATTGCATTTTACTTGTGAAGGAATGTGCCTCCTAGGTACTATTGCACTCATCAATCTAGTTAAGACGACTTAGATACAAATTTTACAAAGATTCAAAGGGAAGGATACCGATCTATGAAGCAACCGCAAACAGATGATGCAATTGGTTTTCCACAAATACTGGGGTTATTGTTGGAGTTGTTGAGGTTTCCCCTTAGGCAAGAGGAGACTCATGCAAGTAACTCTCAACCTTTGAAAGAGAGCGGGAGCGCTCTAGGAGCCCTCATAGGTCTGGGGTAGAAGAGGAGCTCAAACTAGAGCAACCTCATCAAGAGGCTAGGCAAATTGTGAGTCATCTCAATGAATCAATGGTGCACATGAGGGATCTCTATTTGCAACCACCAACTTTTGAGGGTTCCATTGAGGGAATAGAGGCATACGCTTGTTTTTTGTCATTTGAGTAGTGTTTTATTGTGCAGCCATATGAGAGCAATCTCACAACTCGTTTGGACATTTTGCAACTATAGGGATCCGTTTCTAATTGGTGGTGGTGGGACGAGCAAAAATGTAATCCTTCTCTAACTTCAATCACATGGGAGATCTTGGAGAGATTTTGTGCACAATACCTTTCTAAATTTTTCAACCAATGTAGGATCAATGAATTCCTTAACATGTTTGTGAGGGGATTGAACTCACGAATTGTGGGTGCAGTTCATATTGCAAGTCCTAAGACATTGCAGATTGCAAGGCAAAGATTGTTGAGGAGAATTCGTTGACCAGTCATGGAGTGCAAGGTAGAGTTTGGACTCATGTTCCTTCTCAAGAAACTCGAGGGTTCAGCGATCTCAACCCCAACCCAAGGGAAGCTTTAGAACACAACACGTGCCTCCTAGGACTCCACAGCAATAGCAGTCAAATCAAGAGTCTACGCATTATGTAATGTCCCATTTTATGGCCTTGGTGAGCGGAAAGGAGATAATTTAATTAATTAAATAGAGTTGTCTTGAATTGATATTTTTATGCAACGTGTGTTTGATTAATTAATAAGATGAATATTTTATTAAAGTGACTTTAGTTGGGGACAAAAAATAAAACAATATTAAGTCAATTTTGTGGAGGGAAAAAAATTATGAATTATTATTTAAAAGTTACTTTTAAATATATTCAAATGACTTTATTTTAATTAATTTGGAATGGTGACTTAAGTGATTTAAAAAGGACAAATATTATAAAGTCATTTTATAAAAGTGCTTTATTGATTGTCATGTCCCCAAAATTGTTAACATATTGAAAAATGCAAATAAATAAATAAATAATAATCACAAAACACATTTTAGCGATTTATTAATATACAAATAACTAGGTAAATAAATATCAAAATATGTGAATATAATAGCAATCTAAATATTATTATTATAAATATAATGATCATAAATAATATTATAATTTATTATAATAAATAAGACAGTTAATATAATAATAAGGATATTCACAAGAAAATAATATCATTTAAACGAAACTAAGCCTTTGTTAAATAAACAAATAATAATCCTAAACTTAAAGGCACCAATTCTAGAGGCATATTAATTATTATAAGCAGCAGCGATCAAACTTGTGAAAAAGCAGCAACTAATAGTGGGGAGAGGCAGCGATTAACAAAGGGACATCATAATGATTAAAAGCTACCTCCCTATGAATAGATGTATCCCTTCTTGGGGATATAAAATGAATTAAATGAGTTGGATAAAACAGCATGGAACGGGAAAAATAAAATAAGAGCTCTGCATTATATGTCTAGTATAACAGCCAAAACATATGGGATATAGACCAGCAGATTTTATAAGGAAATAATATGATTCGGGAGCCAAGATTGAGGGAATTAGTATAGTATTTAATCAGAGATCCGTACAGGCAGCAGATGGAAAGTAAGGATAAAACATATTGTCAAGAATATATTTGAGCTGTAAGTTTTAAATATAGATATATATCATATGGAAAATATATATGCATGTCCAAGTATTTATTGTAAATTGAAATCAATTAAAAAATAATGATATATATATATTACGATTGTACAATAATGATGCTTGCAGCTATTATTAGGCCTTATAAGCAATTATGATATTTTAAATAAACATGGATAGTAGATTTTTATTTACTTGATCTACACTAACGATATCTTCTAAGTTTGAAGAAACAGGTCGATTGGGAAGGAAGGTAAGAGAGTTGCATACCATTTCTAGTATCAATATGCATAATAGATGTTGCTAATCTGATTACTGGTGCAATATTTTCTTTAGTAGTATCATGATTATAATTGCTCTATGGAATGATTATGGTTTCCTTAGTATTATCATAATTATAATTGGTCTATGAAATGATTAGATAAGAATCAACGGTGAATGCAAATGTAATTGATTGCTTAAAGATTGTCTTCATGAGTGCTTGCAACCCTACTAGGGAGGAAGGGCCTGAGAAAAGTGGTGCCTAAAAACTCCACTCAAGTCCGCCCCTAAAACCCAAGGCAAGGATGGACCATGGAGGGGTGGAAATTCCACTTAAGGTTCTGCCTAGTCCCAAGGCATGCGTGGGCCATGGAGGGGTGGCGGTGGGGGTCCCACTCAAGATCTGTTGCGGCCATGGAGGGGTGGTAGGCCTAGGCCACTTATAAGCTCAGTTGGCTTCCCCCAGTAGGTCATGTGTCTTCCAAGGTGATGACATGGGTGGAGAAAGCAGGTACAAGCCACCTAGACGGAAAGGTTGTAGATTATAACCTCTTGAACTTGGAAAAGGACTTCAAGCAGATCTACCCCTACAGGTAGAGAAAGCAAGTACAAGTCGTTGAGAAGGGGAGGGTTGTAGTTTACAACCTTTGGACTAGGCAAAAGCGCTTCAGGCGGATCTACCCATGCCACTCCTCATATGTCTTCATTATTGCTTTTGTGACTTTGTTTATATTTGGATGTCTAGATATGAATGCTAACAAACATGTGCATAGGTGTGGAAATTTTGTTCATATGGTAAATGCATATTTCAATCCAAGACCATTTCATTAAAGAGAACTTTATTTGAAAAGAAGAAACCCTAAACCTAATCTACAAGCGAATTCTAGGGCACAATCAGGTAAGGGACATTACATTGATTTATTTTAATGCAAGAATTAAAAAGTACCTTTGAGAAGGTTCTACACAGAAATTATGAAACATGAATTGGAAGCTCATTTGCATATGCTTGATTCTTATTTTCCTTGTGAAAACTTGAAGCTTTTAGTGAAAGAAAACCCTAGGACAAAAACCCTAAGGGAATCAGTTTCGGTGGTGAGACATCTACCCTAGCCAATTTGTAGGTGGAATCACACAAGTTTCACGTGGGTGTCGAACAATTGAAGATTAAATAATTTATTGGAGGTTTGCAAGAAAACAATAAATTATTATTCTTCAATTTCTACAAGCAAAAGGAAGTATATGTTGGATAATTATCATGAATTATTTACAGCGGCTATGTGTGCATATGAAAAAGCAAATAAAAAAATATTATATTTTAATGTTAGTTGGGAATTACCCCAACCGTACCATTTCACAACCCAAAGGAACTATACACATTTGTTGAATGTAAACAAAAGAAGAGCAATATATATTGAAAGGATTTTAAATTGTAATAACCTCCCCTGTTTTACACTTAATTTTTCTTTTGATTTGAGGATGTTGCCATTTTGTCAAACACTTTGGCATGCACGCTTCCTATGATAGTTTCATAGCTGTTTGGAAATGTAGTTGAAATGTTTTGATGACCAAGTTTCACAACATTTATTTTTTGGAATCCAAATATTCATTAATTTGATAGACAATTAGACAAACAGATGGCTGACCACCATTATCAATAAAATGCAGAGCATAAATGCATATATCTTAGAGCCATTAATACAACAGCAAGGATGGTGCAGGGGCACCCAAGCTTTCATGCCCCAAGAGGGCTCAAAAAGTGAAATTTTGTTGTGCTTGAGTCAATTTCATGTAATAAGGTCTTATAAGACAATTTCATAGGTGTTTGGGTCGGTTTGAGTCATTAGGGAGTGAATTAGTATGTAAATGTAAAAAAAGTGTCAATGTTGTGAAGTTGCACAAAGCAATTTTGCATTTTTGTTGTCAAGTGGAAGTTGAAACGTTGGAAGATGAAAGATTAGGTTTGTAACCGTTGTAGATGGTTGAAAATTCCTTAAAAAGGCCTTGTATCATCAACCATGAGGTTGGGTTGTTGAGATTTGAAGTTTTGAGCAATGAAAACCCTATTTTCTACAATTTTCTGAACATTCTTTGCTGCTACAAGGAATTGTACGGATTGCTAGTGCATTGTACGGTCTAAACTTTGTTTGAAGCATGTAAAGGGCACTCTTAACTTCATTTTGGTTTTTGTGTGATCAATTTTTATGGAGTTTGTGAAAAGATATTAGCATTTTAGTGAAACTGGTTAGAAACCCTACCCAGGGTTCCTAGTGGACTTGTAAATTGCATTTCTTGCCATTCCCACGATAGAGAGTCCTAAAATTGGTAGAATGGCTTATCATTGTATGTATTTTCATTCCTCAAAATTGTAGGTTCCAGGGTTTTGGTTGGCACATGTTTTGGTGATGCCCTAGGTATAGGTCTAATTGGCAGAAGAACAGTCAATTTTTGAAGGGTTTCGTACAAAGTGACCACCCCTGATATTTTGGTATGCTGTATAAAGCCCAAATGGGTATCTAGAACTGTGTTTACATTTTTTATATCATGTCTACAATAAAAGTTATGGCCAAAAAATCCAACTTGTTGCCCCCATGTTTTAGGCTTTAAAGATTGAAGGCTTGTGAGGAAAAACCCACCAAGTGATGGTTTAGGGTTTCAAGATTGGTTGATTTAGGTTGTTTTGAGTTGTCCACCCCTGCTCTGCATCAAAGGACAATACATATACAAAATTTTAATATTCTATCTGACCTCTAAATGCTACACATTTGAATAGAAAATAAGCAACCATTGAAGCACAAAGACTGTTGTTTGCATACACATTCGATACCAGACTGAACCAGCAATACTGGGTCTTCAAAATGATGTCTACTCACCTGCAAAGCTGATTTCTCCCACAAAGAACCAATGTGTATATGCTGGACATACCTAGACACCACCCTTAGGCAAGGAAGATAGCTCAAAATCCAGGGGCTCCACTCTTGAAACCCCACACTCCTTTAATCGCCCTTTTTTCAGTGATATAAATCTAAACAAGTATAGTTTGACCCTCACAAACTCCACACTCAGCCTGGGATGGTACAGCCAACAAGAGAATGTTTTCAATCCATATTAACTCCCCAAAATCAGCAATGTCTCCCTTAGCAGCAATGTCTCCCTTAGCCAATGTATCATTCACAAAATCCACTTAATTTGCATCATAAACCCTTCTATGAAAAACTAGAACTAACAACAATGAAGCACAAGCAATATGGCTTTGTAAAATTCAAAATATAGCGTCCCAATGTTTACCTAACAATTCTTCCAATAATTCCAAACTCCGATAATTTGTCTTGCCAAACTTCACAAATTATTCAATCGTTTGATCCAAGTGAAAAACCTATGCAATTTCACCAACAAATCTTTCAACTGGTGACATTCAACTCATAGGAAATCTCTGTATAAAATTGCAAGAGTCTTCAACATTCAACACAAGCGTAGATTTTGAATAAATCTACTAGCAAACCAATCTGCACAACTATAACTCTGAATGAGTCACACAGTATTAACCAAGGAGGATCTTTCACCACCATGGCTAATCTTCTCCAAGAGGGTTTTCGTCCTCGAGAAGGCTAAGATGAACAGAGTTCAATCCCACATAACCACAAAGGCTTCACAAGAGAAAATAAAAAACTTGCATTCCAAATGAGCTCTCTAAATCTGCTTTTATACTTTTTCCACCAAACTTTCCAGCAGAAATATTTTTAAAATTTCCTTTTTTAATGAAATAACACTTTTTGTACTCCAAAAAACCCTTTTTGAAATAATAATTATATTTGATATGCAAGATCCCTTTTTCAAGGGTCCATGATTTTAAACTTTCAATTCCCTTTCCAACGAGCTATTACACTAAGTTGCTTTTTAAATTATTTTATAAAACAAACAACCTTAGTGAAATAATTCAATTAAAGCTCAAAAATTCACCCATGTTGCGAAAACCGTCAAACAGCATCGAAATCAAAAACTGACTATACTGGAATGATATTGATGATGAATAATGATAATCGGGGTTGACCAAGTGACTTTGTAGTTTCTACAAATAGACACTGTCCAAGAATCTTGGAAAACACACTGGAATCCGAAATTCACTTCGAAAAGTGTCATAAGAGTCCTCAAGACCAATTGTGCTCACTGCCAACAACAAACATCCCTGCAGAACATAACCTACATGCTCCAAGAACCTTGGAGTTCCCCTCATCAAACACCAAGTTGTTTTGGTCAAAACAAGAGTTAGGCAAAAGCTTGCAAATCAAAATAGCTAAAAAATGGGGACATTACATAAACCTTACTACTCCTTAGTGTAGCCTTGATAAGGCTTTTTGAAGATTGCTGCAGCCTCCAAGAAGGAAGTTGCAGCCTTTATTGGCTTCCGTACATGTTACAAAAGGGAATTGTGCCATATTTGAGTGGTCCGTACAGCTGAAAGGAAGCCCAAAAGGTTGCTGATTGGTCAGTCTTTCATCATACCGGATAGGTAAACAACACATATTTATTAATCATTAAATATTTAATGTGGTTTTGTCAATCCTATAAGGAATTTCTAAATGTATCAAATTGCAACAGCAATATACACAGTGGTTAATAATATTTGATGGATACATATTTGTCAGTAATTTAACAAGAAAGTTTGTATCAAATCTGGAATTGAAAATATTAATTTGTGGTATCTATTTATGGTGTAACGCAAACTGTTTGACAAATGTTCATGTAAGATCTATGAACAACACAGTGAGTTTATGGTGAATTCATTATTTATATTTTAGTAGCAGCAACCCAGAGTGTTTGCACTCAAGAATATCTCGTATTTGATTATATACAAAGTGTTTGTCAAAATGCTTGTATGACAAACTTGTGAAAATTTGCGAATTTGGAACTATATTTCCTGGTAGGGTTATTACACATTAACATGGTGTTGGGATAGATTGGCTAGATCTTGTCATCATGAGCTTCAGGGCAAGCTCATAGTGGGTTGCATCAGTACACCAATAGCAAGTTGGTGGAGGGCAACCCGATTATAGCCTCTCGAGCTTCCAACAATCAAGTAAGCCACAACCCATGTAATCTCATCAAATAGAAGCTTGTTTTGATTGTGGTGTGGTGGGTCATTTTGTGAAAGATTGTCCTCTGTACAAAGCAGAAGCTATAGGATAGGGTGTTGTGTTTGAGTCAACAATAGTGGATGTTAATAGGTCTCATTATTTCTATATAGTGACAAGAGCTTCGCTTAAACTTCTAGCTTTGTTTCTTATGTCAAAAGCAAAGCCCTCAAGGTCAAGGCATAGACATGGTAAAAGTCTAGTGGAGTAATCTTGCGGTTGCAATAGTTTCGAGTGAAGTCACATTGATGATTGCTCTTTCCTTGTTTTGGCAAGTTTCCATGAGTATGCCTAGTGTTAGTGGAGGAGGATGTGATGCCCATAGGCATTTGTGCCCTCGTCATGTGATGTAATTTTTATATCAGATATTTATATAATATTTGATGAAGCTTTGTGTTGTTACTTGGATAGTCATATTCTATTTTTGGACAGATATATACATACATATGTTATTATATTTAGATTAATCTTGCTTTTAGCTTCACTATTTCCATTGAAATATACTAGTTGGGTTAACTATGTGGTTTTTCTTTATTGATTTAATTAAAAGATTAAAACATGCATTTTTGTATCACTATGATGAAGTCATAATTGAATGTTATTACTAAAATGTGGATTATGTATGTTGACTGATTGATTCTACTTGTGCTTCAACTATTGTTATGTTTTGGGTAGGTATGCATAATGTTTGACTTCAATGTGCAGACACATGTGAAATCCTAATGGTGTTTAATCAAAGAAGGTATACATAGTTTGTTTGATATTGTAAATCCATCATGCTTAGTGTAGACAGAAACTCATAAAGCCAATATCCAAATTGATCACAATTTTGGATCCCCTATGTGATAGACCTATAAATGTGCTCTATTGGGTGAACTTTAGTATAGGCTTTAGTTTCTTCCATCGTTGTCTTCTATTTGTGTTGACATTTTGAGTAATCACTCTATCATCAATCAAGAGGAGGTTCCATCTCCTCCGCATCTCATCATGTTGATGTCGATCTACAATGGTTCGCATCAACATGCATTGATCGGGTGTTTCCATGCATTTGGTTGTCTCATTGTGTGCTTTGCTCATGATTTTGTTCAGGTTTGACAAAATCATGTGTGTCAACAACATTGTGTGTGTAAGCATGAGGTTGTGACATGTTTATCACAATTGGAACACAAAAATCGTTTGTCTATGTTTGTCTACTAATGTCTTGATGTAAAATTTGGAGCATTACATGTACACTTAAAACACTTGAGAATACTTACATATTTAAAAATGCTGTTTCCTTCACTTAAATATGATTTTGTACTCATATATCAATGTACAATTGTGTATGTCATCAAAATAGCTTCTAATATATAAATTTAGTATGCCTTTAACATTGATTTGTTGAAGAGTGCCTAGTAAAAGGTTGAAATCCTTAAAAGATTTCTTTATTTCATGGTTTTTCAATATGCCAAGTTTGAGTGTTGAATCTAAGTCTGAGTCAAAAATCAGCTTACCAAGTCTAAGCCGAGTTTGAGTCTTGCAACTATGATCTAAGCAATGAGTAAATATTTTACTATAGTCAACTCCTCCTTTTGTAAAACTTCTCAAGCAACAAGGCATGCCTCATATTGGCAATACCACCATCCACATCATACTTTGTTTTGCAGACACATTTGCATCTTACAATGTTTGCATGCATCAAACAAGTAACAATTTCCCAAGTATCATTCTTCATGAGAGCTTCATACTTTGGTTGCATTGCATCTTCCCAACAAGGATGCCCCTTGGTTTGATTATAGATAGTAGAATCAATGTGTTGAACTAATAGGCTCAAAACATCCATCGTCAGGTGTTGTCACGACTCTCATTTAAGTTCATTGAATGGCTATTTGTGAATTTAAAACTTAGGGAAGCCTAAATGTTAAATTGAGTTGTCCAAAGAAGATTTTGCAAGATTTGGATTGGCCTACTTATTTGTCAAGATGGCATTGATTAATTTGGATTTTGTTTCATAAACCTTCCAAGTCAATTTGGAGCTTCCATATGTTTAACTAAAGATTTCAAATGTTAGAGAGAGTCATTGCTAACACTAAGTAGTTGTCAATTTATTCCACCAAAGGCGTTCTCCAATAGCATCAAGGAGTCTCGTATCATTACTAAGCATGTAGAAACTGAAACACAGCTGACATATCTTTTAAGAAAACTAAAACTATAAAATTTAAACTATTAAAAAGTAACATATTAGTATATATACTTACTATGCTTTTCAAAGTAAAAACAAATCTAAAAAATAAAAACAAAATAAACAAGCCAGATAAAATAAAATAAATAGTTCTAAAGTAAAATAAATTAACTCTAAAGTAGATAAAATAAAATAATTCTTAAATAGTCTTAAAAGTAAATAAATTAACTCTTAAGTAAATAAAAATAAAGCAAACAAATGTAAATAAATAGAACAGTTCTAAAATAGTTCTAAAGTAAAATGGAAAATGAAAATTACTTTAATTTTTACTTCACAAGTTATTTCATTTTTCTATATGAAAACCATTTTCAACATCTATCTAAACAGTGTTTACTTCAGAGTTACATCTAAATGATACTTATATTTATATTCTAATTTTGTGTAATGTCCAAAAGAACAATGTTTATTTATTTAAGAGTTGTTATATTTTATTTTATTTATTTAGAATAATTTTATAGTTGGTTTATATAATTAAGAGTTATTTTATTTTATTTACTTAACAGCTATTTTATAGTTTTGGTTTTTTGTAAATATATATTGGCTGTGTTTTAGTTTTTATTATTTTTGTATGTCAACTTTTGTTAACACACACACACAATTACACTCCAGCCCTTGCTACCACTGCAGCATCCTTAACTGTAGTACACAACATTCAAGTCTTTTGATGGAGCAATAGGCAGAGGTTCATCCATCATCTGATCTTCTGAAGTATATGAACTGTGCTCTCCTCTGCCTAATCAATCAGAACTCCCCACTAGGTGCAAGCGTTTTCTGGTAGCAATATGGGCAGTAGAAATATCCAATTTTCAATCTGGAGTTGAGAGCAAGACGACCATAAGATGATTGCTAAGAACTTATTTTCGAAAGCATGGGCTGAAATAGAAGTAAATGTGTGGAACACTCGGGGACAAACAAATCTGGAAGCAGTCTGGCAGGCATATGAGAGATATCTTTATAGAAGAAAGCTACTACTGATTTAATTGCCCTTGCATGAAGGATCATATTTTAGGCCTTGGACTCCTTATAATATCCAACTTCAACACACTTCCAGCTCTTAGGTTCTAAATTGTGAGGAATTTTGTCACTAGAGTGAATCCATGCATCAGATCAAAAGATTATAAGGAGATAACATCCTGTTTTTCCCCTATCAAACCTTCATACAAAGTACGCCTTCTAAGAGATCGAGTAGGTGTTTCATTGATAATGTGGGTTGCATAGACCACAACATCTTCCCAGAACGTAAGATCCATGTGATTGGCATGAAGAAGCATGCATATGACCATTTTCATAATAGCACATTTATTATTCTAGGAATCTAGACAAATCCATTATATTGTGGATTGTAGTGGACTGTATGCTCACATGTGATGTCATAATGGATAAGGAATTATTGTAATTCTCAAGTGACATACTCGCCTACCCAGTCTGCTCAAAGACATTTGATCTTCCCCACAAGCTTGTTCTCTAAAATAACTTTGAAGATGATGATTCTTAAAAAGGCTTCATCTTTCCTTTTGATGTACCAAAAAGGAATCTAGAGTAGTCTTCAATGAAGGTGAGAAAGCATATGCCACCTGGAGGTCATGGCTTTCATATGGGACCACAAATGTTGTTGTGTATGAGCTTTGTAGATTGAGATGATCTATGAGCTTTGTTCTTCAAAAGGGCTTCTCAATGATGCTTTCCTAGGGTGCAGCCTCCAGAGACTCTACTTGGAGGATCATGATTTGGCTTCTCGTAGTAGCAACAGCTAAGCATCCTCTTGGAATAATCTCTACTAAAGCAGTGACCTTTTTTCATGGCAGTATAAGCTTCAGTGCACTGAAGCTTTATATTCCACTAAAGCTGAGAACAAAGTAGTTGGAAGCAGTATAGTTACGTCAAGTTTTGAGTGCTCTGCAAGTTCCTCAAAATATCAACTCCATTTTTCTATGATAATCAAGGAGTCTTGAAGTTGGTGAAGGAGCCAATTTATTATGTTTGCACCATGCATATTGAGGTTGATCATCAATAAATCAAGCAATTGGTTGACATTGATCATATTTCTCTCCACCATTGCACTTCTAAGGAACAGTTTTTAATCTAATGACCAAACATCTTCGTGCCATTCTCTTGTAAAATTTTGGGACAAAATTAGAGTTGTCTCCAATTTAATCAAGAGGGTATTAGATATAATATAATGTTAGCCTACACATTGTATACAGGCATTTGTTTACCTCACTGCGTATGTTTCAACGTACTACATACTATTGAAGTAAACTGGAATATGTGCAGAACATGGAATATAATGATAAAGCATAAAACATAATATGATTGAATCATGAAACACTTATATTCATTTCCAGCAAATATCACATGTACAATCTGACTGTCACAGTATCATTAACCCCATAACATGACATAACTTCCTTCCCGACCACATGACTCAAGTACATATAGTGCTCAATGGTGGTTGAGTAACCATCCGTCGTGCCACTTCATAACCATAACTGATCACTAATCAGGACTTAGTTACATGCCATTAATCCTACTTACTTATTCCCGCTACAACTATGGTTTTATTATCATAAGCAACCGGCCGACTACGCTAAGGCCTTCTATCGACTTACATCATCCCCCCCACAAAAGAAGTCGACTTCCCAGACGACTAACACAAAAGCTGGGAAACCTTTTACAAAACAAATTTAGTGAGAAGAGGGTTGAGAGGACGTCCCTGGCGGCTAGGGAACTGATGAAGTGGCTGCCGAAGTGGTGAGTTGTCACAATCGGTATACTTCCTCAGTACGTTGTTGCAAGTGACGAGTGGCCTTCAGTTCGTTCTCCCATGTGGTCTTTACCAGATGCACCGCCTCTTTCAAGTTCTTGTTGGCCTTCTCCAGTTCTTCGTCCTTCCTTGCCAACTATCTAGCCATCGCCTCCTCCTGTGCCTTCATCCTCCTTTCCATCTCCAGTATGGTAGTATCCTGGTCAATCACCTTCTTGTTTTCCTCCTCCAAGAGGTGAGAGAGTTCCTATCTTTGTTTCTCATGAGATTCTGCCTTGGCCTGAATGTTGTGGGAAAGAGTGATTGCCTGCTCTGCCTTGTGCGCCATTTTGTCCACCCTCATCTCAAACTCCTTACAGGCTAGGAATAATGACCTGTATATTGCCTCCATTTCAAAAAGTTGTGCCACCAGCTTATCGTCCTTTCCATGGAAGGATGGCCTCTTGGGATACTAGGCTGCCATCATCTCTGGTGTCTTTCTGCCTACCCACTCGCTTGTGAATATTCTGTTGAACTCCTTTTCACTCTCCGAGTTCATGAACTGGATGATTCGCCTAGCCTCTTGCTCTGCTATTGGTGAGTAGTTTTGGTTCAGCGTCTTTGCAATGTCTGACACTTCCTTTATGATCAGCGCAATAGGCTCTAGGCTATGGATGTACCTCTCAATCGTGCCTATTGGATATTCTCGGTCAGGCTTGGGGATCACCACAACAATCCCCTCAGATATCACTGCCTCACTGGACTCCCCATCGATGCTAGCGGCTACAAGTACGGTTGGCTGCTCTGCAATGGGAGGCTCCCCATCTGATACGATGTGTATTACCTATTGCGCCAGTTCTCCCCCCTCTACTACTGGCTGCTCCGTGCCTACTTGTTGAACTGTTGGTATGTGTGCCGCCAGCTGTGTACTCTCTGTTGTCTTCATCGGCTGAGTGCTCTCAGTTGGTACTCCCTCTATCTCCCTCAAGTCGGGCGAGTGTATGGGGGAAATGTCCTCTTCCCTAATAGGGGTCCCCATTTGCCTCAACCATCCGTCTACATGGAGTATATCTCCTGGTGGTACATCCTCACCCACTGTGCTATCCAATGTTGCCTTCTTTGCTACTTCCCTCTCGGCTGTCACTCCTCCCGTCAATGCTATGTCTTCTTCAAGCATCTCTGGCTCACCCTCAACTGCTCCAACCTCGCCAACCTCCTCTACTGACTCCTATTCGGCTGGTGCCATCACTCGGGGATTGACATCTACCGAATAGACGCCAACTGGTGCAGTGTTGTCGGCTGATGAGGAGAGCGCTAGCTGTTCATATTCTTCACTATCTGGTTGCTTCCTCTTCCTCCTCATTGTCTTTGGTTCCTTTGCTGTACCGCCTACCTCCAAATTTGTCCACCTGAAAACCGTCAGCCAAGAGGGGTCATAATCCTTGGCTGGCTAAAATTTCCTTAGTTTGCCCTCCGGCACTTGATTGTAGACGGCATCCAAAAATAGTGCTATCAGATGCTGGGTCATGTAGAATACTTTGTGTTTGCATTCTAAAAATTCCCTAACCCTTTCTAACAGGTATAGCGCCCAGTTGTAAACCCGTCCTACACTCAACCCAAACATGTAGTCAACCATCCAAGTTGCTATATCTGAGGCTCAGTTGGCACCTGTCAACTTGCATTTGATGAGGTCCATCATGCACTTCCAGTCAGCATTCACCAGCATATGTTTTCTTAGTCCTCGAGCCCCTGAACTCCACACCATCTCCTTTTCCTTTATCGTGATATCAGGTCTACAAATGCATTTGATGATCATTTCTTTCTGTTGTGTCGTCATCTTTGTAGTCGGTTTGGCAACTACCTTGCCAGATGCAAGTATGCCAAAGACTCTTTTGAAGTCTGTTGGATAGAAAGCCACCGTCACTGGAAACCCTTCATACTCAATTGTGCTCCTATGGCCATGTTGATTGTAGTTGGCGACAATATATCTCAAGTATTCCTCAAAATCCCTGGTATTGAAAAACGGGCACTGGACTACCTTGTCAACTTGTGTCGCTACCAATGCTTGCTTCATCGGGTGATCTGGTGCAGTCTCCTGCCACCAGGTTTTGCATTCTATGCCTGTGAGACTTTCCCATGCCAATGAGTCTGCAGTCACGTTGTTGGCTTTCCCCTTATCTATCTTGCTTCCAACCACCTTGGGTCTGAGTATTATTTTCTTCCCTTTGGTACTCGTGTTGGCATCCATCGTCCTCCACTTGTGAAAATGACAATGACTGTAAGTGACTTTTCTGAATATTTTAAGACTCCAACCATCTCCTGGTACGGCCGTTATTCTTCCCTACTAGCGGATGCTGAACTCGTCTTTTGGTACGGCCTTCTCCTTTTTCTCTTGTACGGCACTTTGGATTTTTCTTAGTTCGATGCTTGGTACGGACGTGCTTTGATTGACCCGTACAGACCTCCTCCAGCTTACACGTACGGACTTCTCTCTCAGGCGTACGGCCCTCTTCACCCATACGGATTCCTCTTGATTCAGTCGTACAGAGCTTCCCACAATCTCCCTTACGGATCTCTTGTCTAGGCATACGACACTTTGTCCAAAAGCATACAGAATGTCTACCTTGTCGTACCGCCACTTGCTCACAACTTCGCACGAGATGCCTGTTTTTCCATACGGTCTTCTTCCTCCAGCGTACGAATCACTTATGCTTTAGTTGTACGGCTAATTGCTCCCAGCGTACGGACTTCTATCTTGGGCATGCAACTTTCTGATTCTGGCGTACAACTGTCTGGCTTTGGCGTACAGATCTCTTCTCAATGTGGCGTAAGCAGCTCTGGCTTTTGATTGTCGTACAAGCCTCTTCCTTTTCTCCGTACGGACTTGTCTTCTCCTCTTGGCATACCAGCTTCTCCTTCTCTTGTCGTACAACCCTCTGCTCCAGCTCTTGCCTTCTCAAATGAAAAATCCGTACAGTCTTTGCTTTAAATTGGATCCCTCTTCTAAGTTTAGGTCGCACACTTTTCGTCTTTTTCAATATTTTAATGTCTTTTTCTTTTATTTCTCCTTTTTCATCTGATTTCTTATTTTCACTTTTATTTCTCATTTTTAATATACTCACTCTTCCTTCCTTCAATTTTTCTAATTCTTATAATTTTGTCTTCGTCTTTCTTCTTCTTTTATTTTCTCTCTTCTCTCTTCAAATTTTCCATTTTATTATTTTCTCTTCCCGTCATTTTTAATATTTTCTTGCTTTTGCCATCTTCTCTCTCCTCGTCACTCTCTTCTTCTCTCTCCTGTTTATTCATCTTCCTCTTTTTTCCTCTTACTCTGCCATCTTCTCTAACTTTTAACTTAGAAGCATAATACCATTTACATGTGTGCAGAAATCTTTTATAACATTCTTCTTCAAAACACATCCCTATGTATTGCACATCAAACCATAGTTGGCTCACTTGCCAAAAACTCGCGAGTTTTTTTTTTTCAGAAACGAGTTTTTACGAGTTTTACTCGCAAAAGGTACAGTCCGTACTTTTTGCAAAAACTCGCCAGAAAAACTCGCGAGTTTTTAAAAAAAACCCGCGCGGCCTGTGTCTTATGTCCACGGCCGGCCAAAACGTCATTGTCATTTCATTTTGTCACTTGTTTTCACTCTTAGCAGAGGAAAAAACTTGCCCAAAGCATTTTGCACTATTTATCTGTGATTTGGCATCGAGGAGAAGAGATTCGAAGGGGATTTTCATCAGATTTCGAAGGCAAATTGGATTTCCAGGTAGGTTTTCTAATTTTTCTTGTTCTTTCTTTCTTTTTCATTTTTTCTTCTTTTTTGTTGATTGTATGTTTAAAAAACATCATGAATGAACTATAAAACAAATTCAAATACATTTATATGTTTAAAAGAAGATTTAGATTCAACAAAACAAGAATTTGTGACACTTTTTTATGATTTTTTTATATATTTTGCAGTTTTTTTCATTTTTTTCAAATTTTCTTCAAATTCTAGTTATTTTTTGTAATTTTGATTCTTCTTGTTTGTTGAAAACATGTTTAAATTTATATATTAGCTTAATTTGTTACTAATTTAAAGTAGTTTTCTGATTTTTACATTTTTTTGTAACCCTAGTTTATTATTTTCTTTTATTAATCCATTTTTTTTGATGAAAAATTGAAAATGTTTAGAGTTTAGACTTTAGAATCTTAAATTAGTTTACTATTTAGAATCTTAGATTAGTTTAGAATCTATTTTGAAATTTTCAATTTTGATTTAATCTAATTTAGCTTGTTTTTAAAATTTCTATCAAAAAACTAACAAGTTGTGATTTCACTTTGTGTGTGTACTGTGTAGGTAACAGGTTAATTGATCATGGCTTCTGAATCCGCTTCTACCCCTACCTCAGCCCCATCTGTGCCTGGGAGTGGGGAATATGTAGGCACTCGTCCAAAAGGAGCTAGAGATCCCGCTTGGAGATATGCATATGAAGGACCAGAACCTGGATCAGTGTATTGCATTAGATGTAAAGAAATTTACCGTGGAGGCATCAATCGCCTCAAATACCACCTTGCAGGCATCCCTAGACGTGATGCTAAGGCTTGCATAAACACCAATGAGGAAATCAAAAGACAAATGAATGCAATACTTTCCGCTGCAGAAGAAAAAAAGATGCAAAAAGCGAAGGCAAAAGCAGCAATGCAAGCTGCCATAGCTTCTTCTCAAGGTGTTGCAAGTGCAGACAACCTTCACTCACTGTCAGATGATGATGATGTAGTAGCCAACATAGCGGGCTCTCTTCGTGGTCCACGTGTGCGAAGGCAACCCACCACCACCACCATGCCTTCATCTTCCTCTACTAGAGTACCAGTGGCAGGATCAACACAGACACCTAGAGCCACAGGTTCACACATTGGTGATTTTTTTGTGCCTAGAAACACACCTGGTGCACAACCTTCTTTAGAGGCAACTGGGTGGAATAAGGAGGTGCGTGAGCATGCAGATGTTGCTTGTGCCGATTTTTGGTACTTCAACAACATCCCTTTCAATGTGGCAAGCTCACCTTATTGGGACAATTTGGTGACCGCATTGACAGTTGCAGGGAAAGGCTACAAGGCGCCTTCGCGCAAAGAATTGAGTGGAAGGTTAGAAATTAGTTTATGTTCTTTAATTTAATTTTATGTTTCTTAAGTTTAATTTATGATTAATTTAAGTTATTTTTTTGTTTACAAATTAAAATTGTGTACTTAATTTCACTTTGTACTTGTAGGTTGCTTTCTAATGCTACTGAAAGAGCAAAGGCAGTGATACAAGAACAAAAAGAAGAATGGCAACAATATGGCTGCACTATTCTTTCTGATGGGTGGACGGATGGAAAAAACCGTACCATCATAAATTTTTTGGTTTCTTGCAAAAATGAGGTGGTGTTCTTGAAATCCGTAGATGCCTCCAACATAGTAAAAAATGCAGAAAATTTGGCTAGAATGTTGGAGCAAGTGTGCATGGAGGTTGGGCTTAAAAATGTCGTGCAAATCATAACTGACAATGCAGCGGCATATGTGGCAGCAGGAAGAATCCTCCAAGATAGACACCAGACAATTTTTTGGACACCATGTGCTGCCCATGTCCTTGACCTTCTTTTGGAGGACATAGGAAAATTACATTGGGTCACACCGATTGTAGAGGATGGAAGAAGGATCACTAAATACATCTACAATCACCCTTGGGTTCTGAGCTTGATGAGGGAGCACACCAATGGGAGAGACTTGGTGAGACCTGGTGTGACAAGGTTTGCAATGGTTTTCTTAACGTTGCAAAGCATTCTTGGCGCATTGACGGCTTTGAAACAAATGTTTGTGAGTCAAGCATGGATAGACTCACCTTATTCAAAGAAGCCGGAAGGAGAAAGAGTTGCAAGCATTGTCTTCGAGCCCCTCTTTGCACAAAAAGCAACAGAGATTGTGAAGGTAACTTCAAAACTTTGAGTTTGAATCTAAATTCAAATTGAACATTTTCTTAAAGTTAATGTCCTTCATTGTAAATTTGTAAATTACTAAATTGTAACTCTAATAGTTTTTTGCATTTTTAAATTTATATTGTAGGTGTCAGAACCCTTGGTTAGAGTGCTCCGTTTGGTGGATGGGGATCAAACCCCAATGGGTTATCTTTATGAGGCCATGGATAGGGCTAAGGAGGCTATTAGAAATTATTATAAGGGGGACAGCCTCAAGTTTGATCCCATTTGGGAGATTATTGACAGGAGGTGGAACAATCAACTCCACCAACCTATCCATGCAACAGGGTACTTCTTGAACCCCCGTTTCATCCATTCAGGCACCTATACAGATCCTACTGGAGAGGTTATGGAGGGCCTCACTACTTGCATTCAGCGGATGACATCCACGCCTGATGAGGCAGACTGCATTGTTAATGAATTGCAAAGTTACAGGGAAAAAAGGGGTGTACTCTTCTCTTCAGACTTGGCAAAGAGAGCAGTATCTAGGCTGCCACCAGGTATAAAATTTGAAATTTACAAGTTACAAAAATGAAAATTTGATAGTTAAAAGTTACAAGTTACAATTTTCTAACTTTTTCTTCTTTTTTTTGTAGATGTTTGGTGGACACATTGGGGTGGAAAAACCCCACATCTTCAAAACTTTGCCCTCCGTGTTTTGAGCCAGCCTTGTAGTTCATCCAATTGTGAGCGCAATTGGAGTTTGTTTGAGGCCATCCACACAAAGAAGAGGAACAAACTCGCTCAAAAACGCCTCAATGATCTTGTCTATGTGCAATATAATCTTCAATTGCGCATAAAAAAGGTAGAGGAGATATCATATGATGATCCAATTGATTTGGAGGAGATAGATCCATACAGTGATTGGACAGGGCGAGGGGAGCAACCTCCATTGTTTACCGAGGATGAGATTTATGATTTAGAGCGACAGGCAATGGAGGAGGGTGGATTTACATTCTCATTGGATGACCTTGAGGATGATCCTGAGGAGGAGTCATTGCCAGTGCCACCACCAGCAGCTGCAGGAGGATCTACATCTAGGATGGAGGTTGAGGAGCCACAGGCACAGCAGGAGCGGAGTCCTATGATTACACGGACACCCTCTTCCGGTCCCATACTGAGATCTAGACATGGGAAGAGGAAGATGTGATTCATGTGAATTTGTAAAAACTGAAATATATTAATGTTTATGACATATGTAGTATTTACTTTCAGTTTTACAAAAACAATTTGCTATTTCATTTTGTTTCAGACTATTATCATATCAGCACATTGAGCATTCCACATGAGGATGCCATTTTGTATCCAATTTCTTTCAAATCAATCAAATATAGCTTGTTTCTTATATGTACTCATTTATTGACTCATTGGATGCATCTTATCTTTGAATTTTGCAAAAAAAATGAGTTTTTAGTGAAGTTTAAGCAATTTTTTAAGTTCCCGAGTTTTTTGCCGAGTTTTTTCCGAGTTTTTTCCAAGTTTTTGCCGAGTTTTTGCCGAGCCGAGTTTTTCGGGCTTGCCGAGTACTTGAAAATGCCGAGTTTTCCAACTATGCATCAAACCATTTATGAAGCAAAGGGGCAAGGCCAATACCTTTATAATTGTCGTCGACATACCTCCCTCTGTATTGTTGGTACCTCCATCGTTGGGGGCCCGACTGGATTGGGTATCACTTTCCAGAGTCCATCCTTTGTTGATATCTTCCTCACCCTTGGCACTCTCCTTCTCTCTCCACATTTGCTTAAGTACTTCTTCTATGTACCCGTCTACATGCGACACAAACGTGTCCTCCATCATTACCACTGTCTTTAAACAGGGAGTCGTCTTCTCGAAGTATGCCTCCCATTGTTCCTCGTCCCATTCACCCCTTCCTTCGTCAACATCCTCAAATTGGGGTTCTCTTGCCGCTTGTTCTTCCTTCTCCTTATGTGCTTCTTCATCCAGTTCTTTTGCCAGATACCCCTTCCGCATGCCTTCGTATGGGGCGACGTAACTCCAATGTCCACCCATTCGTCGCTAGAGCGCAAGTGTCTCGAACACTACATTAGTAAGGTGCTTGTGTACCCACGGCACTACAGTTCCTTCTACTTTCATTTCTACTAGTCTCTCTTCGATGATCTGGTCTTTGCATGATTCCGCCTAGCCTCCCTCTGTTGCATACCCAGGGCCTCCCAAGCCCCATTCTTGCTTTCTCGACGTCTCCTTTTGCAGAGGCCAGTCTTCCTTGGTGGCGTAGCCAAGCATATTGATGGCTATTGTGTGTTTCTTCTCCTTTCTTTCCTAGTATATCTTCAGCTTCGATCCATTGATTGCATGAGGTAGGAGTGATCCATCCAAGTTCTCCAGCTTTATAGAGTCGTTGTCGCATACTTCTCTGATTTTGAACGGTCCCAACCACCGTATTTTAAACTTCCCCGGCTTGATCTCGTTACGGCCGTTATATTTCAAAACTAACTGCCTTGGCCAGAAATTCATTCGCCGAAGATCTTTATCGTGCCAGTGCTTCCTTCTTCGTTGCTTATTCTTCATTACCCACTATGCCATTACTCTTCGTTCGTCCAACTTGTTGAGTTGGTACAGTCGTTCCTTCATACTTTCAGTATCACCCAACCAGTTCTCCACTGCTATCCTCAGGCTGGGTACCATGTATTCCATCGGTACCACTGCTTCCTGGCCGTACATCAATTGCAAAGGTGTGTTCCCTATTGTCACCTTGTACGTCGTACAGTATGCCCACAGGACGGCTGGTAGCCGCTCTTCCCAATCAGCTTCCTCCACGCCACATGACTTGTGAATGATTGACACTAACACCTTATTTGTGGATTTTGCTTGTCCATTGGCTCATGGGTTGTACGGGCTGGATAAGTTGTGAATATCCGGAACTCCGTTGTCATTAGTCGAATGACATGGTTGACAAATTGTCCCCCACGATCACTCGTAATCTGGATTGGAATCCCGTACTGTGTCACTATCTACTCATAAATGAATCTTGTCGTACTTTGTGTTGTGTTGTCTGGCAATGCTCGTGCTTCGGCCCACTTCGTGAGATATTTTGTCGCTACCACAATGTATCGGCACCGGTGTAGTTGACTCACCTTCAATGGCCCAATAAAATCCAATCCCTATCATTCAAAATGCTCCTGTGGTTGGGATGTATATAATGGCATAAAATCCCGCTTCAATGGTTTCCCTACTCTCTGGCAAATGTCACAGCCTAACACCCATTCCCGTGCGTCTATGTTGGCCACCATAGACCCGCTAGGAGGATTTTCCTGGCCGTAGCATCCGGGCCCATATGCCCACCAGCCAGAGCCTCATGTGCTTCCTTCAGTACACCCGGTATCTCTTCTTCTATGACACATCTTCGAAGGATCTAGTCGGACCCCATCTTGTACAGCAAGCCATTAATTAACTGAAATGTCTTGCTCTTCAATACGAGCTTCTTTCTCTCTGTCGGTGTTATTTCCTTCGGGAATGTGGATGTAGACAAGTATTCTCCAATCTTTTCATACCATGAAGGGAGTGCTGCAATCTGAAACAGGCGCGCATCCAAAAAATTTGCGTTCACTCCTTTTGCAGGTTCGCCCGACTGTATCCTTGACAACTGATCGGCAATCACATGGCTTTTCCCCGGCCGTACTATGATAGTAAATGTGAATTCTTGGAGCAATAGTAGCCACCTACTCACTCTCCCTTGAATTATAGGCTTATTCACAAAATACAATAGGGCTTGATGGTCCACATAGAAGGTGAATGGCGTGGCCAGCACATAATGCCTGAATTTATGTATGAAGTAAACCATCCCCAGTGCTTCCCGCTCTATCGTACTATAGTTTTTCTCTGCCTTTGACAATAACCGACTGGCAAAAAATACTAGGTGGTCCAGCCCGTGTGCTCCTACTTGTGCCAATGTTGCTCCGATGGCGAAATTAGACGCATCCACATGTATGTGGGATTCCTTGTTCCAGTTCGGGTATGCCAGTATGGGTGAACTGATCAGTTGGTCCTTCAGTTCCTTAAATGCTTTTTCCTGTTCTTCAGCCCATATGAAAGGTTGTCACTTCCTTGTCAGAAGGTCAAGAGGGTGCGACACTTGTGCAAAGTTTTTGATGAACCTTCGGTAGTACCCAACATGGCCAAGGAAGGATTTTACACCAATTGTGTTCTCTAGAGCCTCCATCTGTACAATGACTCTTATCTTGTCAGGATCAGTCTTTAACCCAGCTTTGCACACAATATGCCCCAGTAATTTCCCTTGTGGCACCATGAACCTACATTTCTTTGGGTTCAATGCAAGGCATGTTGCTCTGCATCTCTCCATGCACTCTCTAAGAGCCTTAAGGTGTTTCTCCTTGTCACTGAAAATGGACCAGTCGTCCAGAAATGCCCTGAAGTTGCCTACTGACATCTTGTCGAAAATGTGCAAAATTATTCTCTGGAACGTGGCCGGTGCGTTACACAACCCGAATGGCATTCAGTTGTCCGCGTACACCCTATCCTCGACCACAAAAGTTGTCTTCAACTTGTCTTCTTCGACAATACAGATTTGGTTATATCCAAAGAACCCGTCCAAGAGCGAGTACATTTCATGCCCGGCGACCTCTTCGAGGATGGTGTCGGTGAAGGGAATTGGGAATGGGTCCTTGACAGTCACTGCGTTCAAACACCGGAAGTCGACACATCCGGATCTACCCCGATTCTCTCTTCAAGGAGATGACAATCGGTGACACCCACTCGCTGACATCCACTTTGAAAATGATGCCTGCTTCCAATATCTTCTCGATTTCTTCTTGTACCTTTGCGGCATAGATTTTATTCATCCTAAAGGGCCTCTTTTGTACGGACTGGGCTCCCGGTACGAGAGGGATCCTATGTACGCACAGCTCCGGTGGTATGCCTTTCAAGTCCTTGTACATCCAGGCAAAGGTGTCCTTGTACTCCATGAATATTTTAAATACCGTTGCCTTTAGTACGGGGTCCCAATCATCACCAACGAGGATCTCCTTAGGTTTTTCTTGTTCGCTGAGATTCACCTTTTTCAGTGTCGGTTCCTCGTACTTGATGAGTTTGTCGTGTTCCAGCTTATGGGCTAGTGTCTCGTCCAGTTCTGTTGTACCCTCCTTATACTCGTCGTACTCTGCCGGAAATGTTTCACTGGTCAAGCCCTTATCTTCGCCCTCTTCTCCTTCTTTGACCTACAGCATGTTGCAATCCGAGTGGAAAACTTCATAATCCTCCATCTGCCAATGAAACAACCCATTCAGTGAACTGGTTTCGTCCTCCAAGCAGCTTCCAATTTCCAGTACGCCTTCCTCGTTCGGTTCCATTGTCTTCCCTTCTTCATCAACATCCGATCCTCCGTCAGATTCTGATTCTGAAGACGCCAAGTCTTCATTGACCGCCTAATTCTTCAAATCGATAGTGTACTTCCCTTGGCTCTCGATCGAGAGTGTATTCCTCTTCCAATTATGGTTCGTCTTGGCGGCAATCAGCCATCCCCGTCCCAACAGTGCATCGTACGCCTTTTTCTCCAGTGGGATGACGACGAAATTCAACAAAAATTGTTGCGTACCGATCAACACTTTTTGTGCCAAATAAAGTACTGAGAGGTTTGATGCTATGTTGATCTGCTCCTACCAACTGGAATGTCGAGGGCCAGAGGGTTGGCTTACCCAAGCACTTCCATGTCTCTTTTGGTAGGACGTTCACCCCAGATCCTCCGTCAACGATGGTATTGGAGAGTTTCATCTCGAGGATTTCCATCTATACGACAGTCGGTTTCCTCTCGCCACTTATTGCGAGTAGCATTGGATCCGTGGCCGCTCCTACCGGCTCTGTGGTATCTTCATTCGAACCCATCTAAGTATTGTCTGCCATAACATTTGTCAGTGCTATTCTTAGTTGAGGCATTGTTTGTAGAAGGTTTTTTACCTTGATTGTTACAGTTGTGTGAAGCACCTGCCGAACTATGATCTTCTCCGACTCCGACTGCAACGACGTACTAGCCGCCTTGGAAGTTCTTCATTCATTTGCCATTGCCTCTTCCACTTCTACCCTGGCTTCTCGGAATCTTTCTTTCTGCGTACGGGGGTCCGAATAATTAGCCTTTTTTGTCTACGTCCTTGTAAGTGCCAAGACTTCTTCGTCGGCTACCTCTAGCATTTTGATGCCTTTTTGCTTCGGGCAATCGGTGTCTTCGTGATCGCCTGGACCACACCATTTGCATAGCTTCCCCTCAGCACCTTGACCGTTCTAACACTCCCTTGGAAAGTGACCCCATTCATTACATTTCTGGCACTGGATCATGGGCCTACCTTTGTTGTTGTACTAGATTTTGCTTCTTGGCGTGTTATTCCTCCGATTGTTGCGGTAGCCGCCAGGGGATGCGTTGTAGTTGTTCTGTGGCTTTGGCAGTGTGGCTGGAGGGGTTGATTGTTCCCCCTGTGTGAAGAACACTTGCGAACTCTGTGTTTTCAAGTTGTACGGGCACTCCTTGACGAAATGTCCCATGACTTGGCAGATGTCACAAAACATTTTCTTCAGACAGTTCACCTTCGTATGACCTTCTATCTTGCATTTCATACACCATAGTTCATTCGCCTCCTTGGACCCTTCTTTGTCCGCTTTCAGTTCTTTCATCATTCTCAACATGTCACGATGGAGAGCTTGTACGGTTTTTGATTCATCCTCGCTCTCCCCCGCGCTTTCTTCGTCATCATA
The DNA here is from genome assembly GCA_007115665.2 of Sequoiadendron giganteum. Classification (NCBI taxonomy): domain Eukaryota; kingdom Viridiplantae; phylum Streptophyta; class Pinopsida; order Cupressales; family Cupressaceae; genus Sequoiadendron; species Sequoiadendron giganteum. The sequence continues at coordinate 375,583,151 of CM021110.1, forward strand.
CTTCTTCCCTCTGGAGGATATCTTGTTCTCGCTTTCAATATCCATTGCACAATTGTATGCTTCAGTGTATGAGGATGGAGGTACCACCTTCATTTTCTTTCGTAGCGAAGGAAGCAGACCCTCAATAAACCACCTTTTCTTTAGACCATCTGCTAGCTGTGACTCAAGTTTCCCCAACAGATCCTTCAATTTCCGATTGTAGGTCCGCACGCTCTCGTGCTTCCCTTGCTTAGTATTATAGATCTCTGCTACGATCTCGCTGTCATCCCTCAAGAATCTGAATTCATCCTGAAATGCTTGCTTCAATAATCTCCATGTAGCTTTTTGTGTTTGGTCCAATTCTAAGTACCAGTCAATGGCACTATCTCTGAGTGTCGCCCGAAACGCTTTCAACTAGTGATCCGGGTCATCTTCTTCACTTGCTATCCAGATTGTCTCGCATGTTTTGCAATGTCTTACTAGATCCTCTGACCCATTCCCCATAAACTGCGGCAGCTTCAGCCACTCTGGAGTCACCATCCTTCCTCGCTGTCCTCCTTGTGTATTGGACCTGACTAGACTGGTTTCCCCATTACGTTCTGGTGCATCACTTGCACTCTCGGCCACATACGACTCACTCTCTCGTCTTCTGTCAGCGTCCTTGACACCTTGAGTCTCCTGGGTTCCACTCCGATGCTCCCTCTGCCAAGGGGTCTTGGGCTCAGATCTCCCAGTCCTCAACCCTTTGTCGTCGTCCGATATGGACAACTCCCGAATGCGTCGGATGCTTTTCTCAATTTCTCCACTCAATTCATTTTCATTTTCTTGGTTTTTATATCTTACTACGTACGGGGTGTTGAAGGGTCCTTCGTCCCTCCCTTACACAAAACTCTGATGTGCTCTACTGATAGATTGGTCTATCTACTCAAGATTTGCATTTGTTCTTTTTATACTGTGATCTATCTCAATTAAATCTTCATTCAGCTCCTTGTCAACTTCCCTTAGTCTTCTTCGCCGATTTTCTTGCTCCTATGCTCTCAATGATCGTCGAATCCTTTCTTCCTCCGCTTTGTGCCCGAATGGTATTCGGTTCTTGTCTTTGTTTGGCTGTACGGGCATTTACAGGTCCTTCACGCAATCATTGTTGGTTGCCAAGGGTGCGTCTTCGGCTAGTATCTCGTTCCTCCTCTTCCCGTTTGGTTCGTTCTTCGTACCATTGCAAGATTTGCTACCTTTGGCGTTCCTGCTCCTCCGCCAAAGGTCCTGTAGGATAAAGGAATGGTGGGCCAATAATCTTGGCATGCGGTGGAGAAGGTGATCAACTTTGTCGTTCACTTCCAATCTATCCCAGATAACTACCTCAGGGATTTCTCGCCTGAGGGCTTCCCTCCGTACGTGATCTCGTAGGGATATGTTCCACAAATTTACCAAGTCCCGTGTCAAGTCGTCCTCTCTTTCTTCATTAGTTTGTACGGGCTCCTCCGCTGGTCGGCCCATTACGCTGCCATTGTAACGAGTGCTTCCCTGGTCCGCTTAGGTAACGGCACCAAATGTTTACCTCACTGCGTATGTTTCAACATACTACGTACTACGTACTACTGAAGTAAACTAGAATATGTGCAGAACATGGAATATAATGATAAAGCATAAAACATAATATGATTGAATCATGAAACACTTATATTCATTTCCAACAAATATCACATGTACAATCTGACTGTCACAGTATCATTAACCCATAAAATGACATAACTTTCTTCCCGACTACATGACTCAAGTACATATAGCGCTCAGTGGTGGTTGAGTAACCAACCGTCGTGCCGCTTCATAACAATAACTAATCACTAATCAGGACTTAGTTACATGCCATTAATCCTACTTACTTATTCCCGCTACAACTATGGTTCTATTATCATAAGCAACCGGCCGACTACGCTAAGGCCTTCTATCAGCTTACAGCATTATTGTGTGTGTTAATGATCTTAACACCACACTCATTTAAGGGTGTGCCACCCGATTCTCTCCTCAAAAATCATATCATATATAGAGGTTGTGTTTGTTACCTCTATGGCAAGGATCAAGGAAAAAGAAAATAAAAAAGAAACCAGCTAAAATCTATCCTAGAGACAAAAAAAGTAGAAATGTATGGGTCAAAATAAAAGAGTCTCATCACAGTTACCTTTATTATAGCAACGTAAGGTTTCTCATTTTTTTCTTCTGGAGTAACCAATACAGGGTCTTCCTGCAAAAGAATAATATCAAATCAAAACTTTTATCGTGCCTTCAAAACCTTTCAAGATACAAAAAAAGTTATACAGTGACTGCAAACATATAAGCATCGTCATCTCAGATTCTGAAGAAAATAATGTATTTTCTCAATTATTTTATTTCGTTAAAAATAGCTCAATGCCACATCTTGAGAATCTCAAGCATACAACATGGCAGATAGCTAGAATTAGTTTTTATCCCATATCAGTAGAATCTTATTATATATGTCTCAGAACTCTTCCCATGTGCAGGCATATTGTGAATCAATATTATGAGAATGTGTGTTGTCATTTGTTGTCTATCCTCCCAAAACTTATACCAGATGACCTCAAAATTCATTAATTTTTATACCACATCTTATGTCCACAAATTGTAGCAGAAAAATAGCAGATTTCCTACTAATATAGTGTTAAATAAAACCAATAAGTAATGTCACGAGAATTCATACTCCATTTACAGATATATGAAATGTCCCCTTATAGATATATATAAATTTTCCAAAGATGGGAAACATGGCAGCAAGCAATCTCAACTAAATTAAAAGAAAAAAAAAAAGTTGATGACAATTTAACAACATTCTTTAACTGGGGCCACTTGACTTGAGAACAAATTTAGAATGGAATACATCTCAAGACTTAAAGTAATTAATTTTGTTATGGAGACGTAACAAAATTGTTTAAGGTTACAACAACATGCTAAAGTACACAGAATATATCCAAAAACAAACGATAATTTATAGCTGCAGGCAGAAGAGTTAAATAGAAAAAGGAGCTATGACTTTTGTTCTCATTTTGCTTATTACAAGTTTAATAAAGTATCGGCATGTTATCCAACCAAAATGGTGTTGTATAATGTAAATGCTCTAAATTATATTTTTATTAGTCTTGGCCAGTTCATGTGTTCAGTACAAACTGGTGCACAACAATTGTCCAACCAGCATGCTTCTTCTGACCAACATGTTCATGAGCAGGCACTAATTCCCAAGGGAAATGTCTCTGTCATTCTCCCTAGATGCATTGTTTTCCATCTGGAAATTGTACATGACATTATTTATGAAAGGAACAAATACCAAGTATTTATGTCAGTATGTGATTATTACTTTTATTTAATACCTTCGACATTTTTATTTTTATGTCAGTTAGTGATTATTACTTGTATTTAATACCTTCAATATTTTTATTTTTATGTCAGTTTGTGATTATTACTTTTATTTAATACCTTCAACATTTTTATTTTTATGTCAGTTTGCGATTATTGCTTTATTTTCTTCATTTGCAGCAGTAATTAATAATTTAGTGATTAACCTCATGGTTCTTCTAATAAAGAAATTCAAGTGGAATGGAAATACTATAGCATATAGATAAGAAAGATACTATCTTCTCCATCAAATATTTTCATTAGAAATGACCCCTGCACTCCTTGACAATGGTTACTGGTGCAAATAATATTCTTCTTGGGAATGGTAAGCTTCAGAAAAGGTGTTGGGTGCCCCCACCCTCCTCTTGTATGGTTTTTGTGGCCGAGCGGACCCCGGAGGTGTGGCTCTCACATTCAAAGGTTGTTTCAGAGGCTGAATCTCTTTTTACTACTCCAGTGATAGGAGAAGATCAAATAATGGTTTGAAGAAGCTCTACCTTAAACAATCTCAAGGGGTCAGGGTAAAAAAATTAAGTCTTCAAAAAAGGCTCTGGGTGCCAAATTAAAGCTATTATAGGAAGTCAAATTAACCAGCAAGGAAGTCAACAATACAAAAGAAAAAGACAATGTTTTTTAGAAAATTAATACAACAGCAGATTCTTTCTAGCACTTAATCTCTCCTCCAGATAAATACTAAATTTCAGAATGCCGGTACCAAAAAAGGCCAATATACTATAAAGTCCATGTTACTACCTTACTACAAACATTCTAAGCACTAGGGTTTCAAGTCAGTCCTCTCCTTCATGCTTTCTATCTTGGGATATAGAAAATACGAATTTTGCTAGTTGAAGTGATGGTGATAAACAAAGGTAACAAGTCAAAATATAAACACGCATTTCATGCTGCGACAAGTGGACTAACCACATCCATGTCACCCTAGTAAGCTATTAATTAATGACATATTCGAAAATTAAATAGAGAACAGCCAAGAGAAAATGGAAGATTCAGATCAACTTTATTTTTTGATTGACATTTTGGCTTAGTAATGCCATTAGAATCAAATATGAAAAAAACATATATCATGATTTGTGATCATGTAAAGTCCCTGATTGGATTTGTTTGCATTTTACAATTTATGATGAAAATGCATAAACCCTCACACTTTCTGATCACCAAGACCCCAATGTGGGCAAGGTGGGAGTCTACAATGATTGGGACTATATTTGGTGGCAAGCCACATGATCTAAATAATGCAATAACTGAAAATGAAATCACTGTCACGGACGTGCAGACTTCCAAACTTAATCAAATCTAATCTAAATTGGTGGAATACCATCCAGTTTGATACAAATAAGTAAATGAGCATGGAAACTGAAATTTCACAATATGTTACTGATTATAACGGTAGCAATCTTACTAAAATCTTTGGTATCAGCAAATATCCCATATGCAATCAAAGAAATCAGAAATATAATAATACCAGGCGAAAATGTAATCTGTATGAGAAATTCCAACTAGAAACAATGAAAGAACAATCACAACTCTGAATAGCTGCTATAAGCTGAAGTTATCCAACTCTTACTCTAATATTGCAAACATCTATCAAAATCTGAACAACACTTCTGAAAACACCACCTTCATTCCTCAAGATTTGTATGGCACTTGATTGAACTGGTGTGGCACCTCAAACATTGGTACGGTTGCCTTATAATGCAGCAATTCCTTCTCAAATTTGCAGCAGCGGGTTTAAGATGGAAAATAACCTTTATTGCAACACCCTTGGAAGTCAAATCACCCACTAGAATAATGTGTGGCTTCCACAAAAGGCACAATCCGGTACAGATTTGGTATAGCCTAAAGTGAATGTGGCACAGCCTTCTAAAAGACTAAAAGCATACAAGAAACTATAGTCTCCTTTGAAATAATGCAGGTGCTGTTAAGGGTGGTAAATACCTTCACTAAGGACTGCAAATGCTAACAATGACAAATTGTCCTTCAACTAGCTAAATCATCCCATGATATTGCATGAAGTGAACAGCAGGCCTGCACATAAGCTGTGGCTCTCTATTGAGCCTGTATGGACAGCAATTGGAGTGTACGGCTCACAAAAAAGACCCAGATCAGCAAGAATAACCCAGAACCAGCTGCTACTGACTGTAGAAGTAGCAGAGTTGCCCAATATCAAGCGAATAGACCTACATAAGAGCTGCAATATGATCTAGAAATGGTACAGTCAGCAATGGTACAGCCAAAATCACTTGTACAGACCCCTGGAATAGGAAGATGATACGGCCAGTTAAAATATGGCTCTTCCTTAATAAATCGATGAGATTTGCTAGCAAAATGAGTAATGAAAAACTCTTTGAATCTGAGACACACCTAAAATATAGAAATAATACTACAGCTGAACATCACAAAGAACTCCACAACAAACAAGCTGGAAATTACAAACATTCAGCACTAATAAATCTTCACATCTGGAAACTCCAGTCTTTTCAACATAATGATGACCTCTAAATGGAATCACTCCAATAGAGATGAAGTTTTTCGTCCCTAAATCTAATCTTTGCAGCACACAGGTAATCCCTCAATGGAATTACTTAAATAAGTAGGAGGGCTTTCATCCTCAAATTCATTTCGCCAAAAAAAAATTGTCCTAGGGCAAAAAGATAAACACGAATGTTCAATCTAAGAAATGGAGGTTTGATTACAAAACAATGGATGCTTTTCCTCGAGGTTTGGTCAACTTCTTTTCTCTAGACCATTGATGATAGAATTATCAAAGCATTAAAAGAGTTTGACATGCTTATGAAAGAATATATGCTCAAGGAGACAAAATGATTACTTAGATAAAGAATCAACCTAGCCCACAAAAAGCTAGATTGTTCTTATGATACAAATGATTTGTCAAGCCCAAAACTAACAATCTAATGCTCCATATGAGTAGAATCATAGTTGAGAACTCGGACTCAGCAATAACTTGGTAGGCCCAAAAATTTTGAAAACTCAAGACTCAACAAAAACTCAGAGAAAAACTTCGCAATAACTCGGCAAATTTATCAAACATTTGAAAATACACAATTTTTTAAAATATTCTTCAAAAACATATATAAACTGAATTTGTAGAACATATTATTGATTTCATCATATATAAATCAAAATTAGAGTTTAATACATATCAATCATCAATGTATCAACTAATTTCATCATATATATATCAAAATTAGAGTTTAATACATATCAATCATCAATGTATCATAGACCAAAAATCAAGTTCAACTTCTGAATACATATCAACTTCAAGTTTCGGTATTAATAAAAATTATCTATCATAAATTTCTTCTATGACTGAAACTCAAAAGCTTTTGTCACTATTGTGTGGGTGGTGCAAAATAGATGGTATAGTTGCAATGTCCTCAATAGGAGCCTCAATAGGTGCCTCAATAGGTGCCTCATCCATAACGATAGGATCAAGTTGTGTGTGTGAAGAAACTGCCTCTGCTGGCTGACCAAGCTCGCCTTCTTCCCCCTCATATGTTGCCACTTTTGCTTCCCATTCAGCTGCCTCTGCCTCCCTCTCCATCTCAATTAACTCATCATCACTTATCCATGGTTCCACATCGACCTCAACAGGCGCAGCAATCCAATCTAAGAATGGATCAATGTCATCAAGGTCAAGTGCTTCATGTGAACTCTGCCCTTGTACCTTCTTCTCATGCAACCGAAGGTTGTGCCGCACATACATAAGGTCATTCAAGCGCTTTTGAGTCAGTCGATTGTGCTTCTTTGTGTGAATGGCCTCAAAGACACTCCAATTACACTCACAACTAGATACACTACAAAGCTGAGATAAAATACGAATGGCAAGCTTTTGAAGATTAGGCGTTGGGGCACCATAATCTTGCCACCACAAATCTGCAAGGATAACAATTGCCATTTATAACTTAGTAAGGATTTAATAAACTTAAAAATTAACATAAATAGTAAAATAATATTACACACATGAATTTGTTACGTGGCTGTAGAGTGTCTCTCCTACAAATGCCAACAGCATGAATATGTTGGTGGAGTTGTCAGTTCCACCTCTAATCTATTATGCACCATATGGGTTCATATTTGGTCTTGTTTTACCCATATAAATGTTGAATTGCCTCTTTGGCCTTATCCATGGCCTCATATAGATGTCCCATGAGGCTTTTATCCCCATCCACCAATCATAGAACTCTAACCAACAGTTTTGACACCTAAAATATAAAAAATTTAACAAAATCAGCAAGTTGTAATATTAGAAAACAAAAAAATAAATCATCAATCAAAGTTTGAAAATTTACATTGATGATCTCTTCAATTAGTTTGGCAAATCTATCATCAAAAATGGTTTTCACAACCTTCTCTCCTTTAGGCTTCCTACATAAGGACTCTCCAACAATCTTTCACTCACAAACATGTGCTTGAAGTTGGGCAATGTAGCTAAAATACTCTACATGGTGAGGAAATTGGTGGCAAAGCGTATGACTCTTGATTGCATGAGATCCTTACCATCAGTGTGCTCTCTCATGAGACTTGGGAGCCATGTGTGATTGTAGATGTACTTTGTGATATTCCTTCCATCTTCAACCACATTCTTCACCCAACTTAGTTTCCCTATGTCCTCAAGGAGCAATTCAAGACAGTGGGCACCACAAGGGCTCCAAAATAATGTAGAATACCTTGCCATTAGAAGTTTACCGACTGCCACATAAGCAATTGCATTGTCGGTCACAATTTGAATTACATTTTGAACCCCCACTTCCATCACCACCTCATCCAACATGTTGCACAAGGTCTTTATATTTTTTGTTTCATTGGAGGCATCAACTAATTTTAGAAATACCAATTGTCCCCCTGAAGCCACTAAAAATTTGATGAGTGTCATATTTCTGCCATCTGTCCACCCATCAAATATAATGGTGCAACCATTCTTTTTCCAAATTCTCCTTTATTTCTCCACTAGTCGATGTGTGTTTTGGACCTAATTCTGCAATAATGGCCCACTCAACTCATGACGACTTGGGGCCTTGAACCCCTTACCTGCCACGGTCAATGCATTGACCAACCCTTCCCAATAAAGACTAGAAGCAACATTGAATGAAATATTGTTGTAAAACCAAAATCTAGCACACGCCAACTTCGCCTGATTTTGCAACTCTTTATTCCAAGAAGTACCTTCCAATGAAGGTTGTGCACCAGGAGTATTACATGGAACAAAAAAACTAGAACTGAGGCTGCCCACACTTCCACTTCCTAATCCTCGTATCTGTGGCCCAAGAGAAGAAGAGCCCCCTATATCTCTCTGTGACCTTGTAGAACTGAAATCTGCATATGGAGCTGCCATTGCCTCTGTTGTTCTCTTTTTATTTTCCTTCCTTTGGTCAAATGCTGCAAGGAGTGTTTTGGCCTCCCTCTCAACCTCTTCGGATGCCACTTCACATAGTCTAACATCTCGGCAAGGGATTCGTGCAAGGTGGTATTTCAATCGGCTTATGCCACCAAATAGAGACTTGGTGCAATGGATGCAAATAACCTTTCCTTGCATTGCACCTGGTGTTCCATGTTTCCAGCAAGGATCTCTTGGTTTGCCACCACTCTTTTTACTTGTAGAAGCCATATTCTTTTAGTAAAATACCTAGCAAAAGAGAGACAAGATAAACATTACGAGATAAAAAGTGAAAAACAAAATAAAAGAAACATATTACAATTTAACAATGATTGAAATTAATTAAAAGGTATGAAGGTATGAAGGTTTTTGTATTAATTAAATTTCAAGGATTCTTATTGCCAATTGCTTGAATCAAATACTAGCTAAAGGTAACATAGTTAAATAACATGTTAAAGGTATTTACTCTTTAAATATTTCCTTGATATATTACTCGCTTGTGGTATGTGGTATAATTTTTTGACTCTTTAACTACATAATGTAGGTTATTTTGACAAAAACTCTTTTTTTTTGTGATTATATATGTGATGGGAATTTCCATGGCTTTACAATGATGTCCACAGTCACACGTTAGCAATAGAAGCATGGAGGTCGTTGGAGGCGAAATACAAACATTTTATTGAAAACATATTATTGAAAGATTTGAAACCTAATAAAATTAAAAATGATTGAAATATATTATTTATATTATGATAAATTGATAATAATGAATAGTAGAAAAAATAATAACAAAAATAATGATATTGAAATTTCTAATTTTATTTTGAATCTAAAAATACTTACTAATTAAAAGTTCTAAAAATAAATTAAATTAAAAAAATTCAATTTTTTAAATACATATTAACTATTTTTTACAAATATTCTTTTACAAATCAATAAATAAAAACATAATTAATTAAAAAACTTATGAAAAACAACTTATTAAACTAAAAATTTAATTATTTGAAAATTTTAAACATTCTTTAACATACCTATTACTGATAGTCGAAAAAATTAAAAAGAACTATGATTTTTTAACAAACCCTATTGAAAACCACGCATTTTCACACAAAGAGAAAACAAAGGAAAATATTTGTGATTCGTGCATGCCCTCGTCGATGTTTCTCCTGCCCTTGTCAATTTATCTCCTACTCCCAATCCCGATAGTTTTTTTATGCTCCCAATCCTTGTCGTTCTTTTTCCTGCTCCCAGTCGCAGCGGCATGAATAGACAAGTCACAATGAAACGTTATGTTTATTGTTTTCTTTCTGCATCGACGATGTGAATAGCAAAAACTTAGGGCAAAAAATTATAAAAACGCATCCCTTTATTTTTACCGCTTTTTCTTGCTATGCACACAATTTTTCATGATTTTTTCATGGTTAATCACTACAAGTTTTAAGGTTTAATCGGTGGCAAATTATCAGGTGATTAACTCGCCCCCATGAATGCAGCGCGATTACTTGAGAGTTAAGCGAATTTTTCAACTACGAGTATAATAGTCCAAGTCATAATCCAAACACTTCATTTCTAATGGTCTTTGTGCTCATATTTTGCATGATAATTGAAATATCCCAACTAGGATTTCTAAATTTCTGATTTTCAACTTCTGACTTCTGCCCTAGTTTTTTGCATTTTTGTTTTCTGCTCAAAACCCTAGATTCTGATTTTATTTTCTGATTTTAAACATGACATCATAGCAAACAAATCCATATCCAAACATGACAAAATAATTATGGCAAAAGATGCTATACAATGACATTCATCTCACCATGAATTACACCATGAAATACACAAATTAGACTCATCAAATAACATGCATAAGTCTAATTTTCTGAGTGGAAGCCTGCTGCTATAAATCAGAATATTAAAGTCTGATTATTACATTCAAATCAAGGGCTCCACATGACACAAATGCCTGGAATGCTGTTGATTAAATCAGAACCTAATACATAGGTTGTACATACCAAAGATTGATGAATTGATGCTCCTCAAATCTCCAAAAAGGTGGCACTAAGTCTACTGCTAGGGTTTAGGGATTTGAAACCTTAATCAATGAAAAAGTGGCCTCCAAGAACCAATTCGCCCTCCACAAATGCAATGACCCACTTAGGGCTATCCTAATGCAAGGAAATACACCAAAATGCCAAGAAATGGATCCTCCAAGGGTGGCGCACAAGTCTGCTCGGAATGCTGCTCCAAAAGATGTTAAATTCTACTCAATGGTGATGATCTAAGGCTGCTCCAAGATGGAAAACAGGTCTGCTCCAATCTGATGCAAAAATCAAACCCTAGAACTCCTCAAAATGCCCAAATTCGCCCTCCAATGCATGTAGCCCTTCTCATACAATATGGCGCTCCAACCTAAGGCCAAAACCCTAGCTTCAATGTAGCACAAAAACCACAAATCTGCTGTCCCAAGTCTGATCTAAAATCTGGTTTGCAATCTGCTCTTTTGTTCCACAAATATCTCCAATGAAGCGCAAGTAAACCTCCGTTATAAAGCCTTCCCAAGATAAATTAGGTTTTCGTCCAACTCACCTTATATCCTCAAGGGTTTTCATCCTTAGAATATGATGCAAATAAATTGCAGACCAAAAGGAATAAGATAATATGCTGAATGATGATTTGAAATGCCTCAAAGACCTTATATTTATACTTGTTTTCCCTTCTCCTCACAAGCTGGCCGACCTAGGCTTATTTTCTATATTTTTTTTATTGTTTTTTATTCCTCAAGAGGGCCGACCCTCTCAAGACACGTTAGGCACCCAAACTTAATTTAAATATTTGAATTAAATATGTTTTATTGTCTTTTTTGGAGCCACCCACTCAAAGAATTAAAATAATATTATTTTATTTCATTTTGGAACTCTTTTAACCTCCAAATGAGTCGTCCTCCTTTGGCAAAAATAATGAAATTATTTTGATCCCTCCAAAAATAATATTAAATTATGGAAAATTATTTTCCAAGCTCCATTTGTCCAACAAAAATTCCTAAGTGTGAAAATTGTGTCCACTCCGGAAAAGGGGGCATTACAATAATGAATCCTCAAAAGAAAAAGTAGGACAATACATGGCTGTTATGAGAAAAATGTCATTGAGTTCATAGAAAATGTCATTTGAATGCATATTGACAATCTACCAAAAGTTGATAACACTCTATTGGAGGTTGCTATTGTCAGATTTTTTCTATGTTGGTGGTATTATTGATCATATTATGACTTCATCAGTGTTGGGGATACCACATCATTCTCATAGGTTATTTGTTATTTGGTTAATGATTTGTTTGTTTCTTTGTTTGTTTGTATTATGAGTTGTTAGAACTCCTCCACAAAATCAAAACCTACATGCCAAGGTTTAATGAACAAACCTGCCTAATTGTGGAAGTAAAGGCCACCTTCAAAAATCATATTTCGATCTGCCATGTGAGAAACAACAACAAAGAAATAACCATTCGCCGCTAGGATGATCTCCATGTCCCCTTCAGGATTCTGATTCTGATTCTTTTTAACTCGCTTTTCTAGAAAAGGAATAGAGATTCTAAAGGCCATAAACTTGCAAATAATTGCATGCTCTGATAGATACCAAACATTGTCAACAATGGTATCTGGATTTATAACCAACACAAGCCAATCCACACTCTTCTCCAAACAATTGTTAGGTTTTGGGTAAAGCCCCAAAGATTGGACGAATTTATATTCTTGCGTCGCATGCATTAAAAAAACTCATACCATTGGCATGACCAGAAGAGTAGGTCTCCAAACCATTTAGTGCCTCCTTAAAAGACAGATTTGGGGGGTCCCCCAGACCCCCAGATGGCTCCATATTGATAGTCGCCACCGAAGCACAAGAAAAAAGGAATGAGCAAAACCACTATGCCACACCCCAAAACCCACACTTTCTTAGATTAAATTGCTTCCTAGATCATATTAGATTAAGTTATATTTGATCTCTTTTTTTTTTTCAAAACCCTTGATTCCAATACAAGGCGTTTAAGCAAAAATCCTTCAATTCCCACACAAGGTAATTCAACTCAAAGCATAACTAAACTTAGAAATTGCATCTAGCAAAATTTAGTTAAACTCATTTAGTTGCATTCATTAAAAATACAAACAAAAGAGCATTTCTTTTGCAAATAGAGTAATAAGATCACGTTTCATGTTTGAAAATATAAAAAAATAGATTTATTCTTGAATGTACCTAGATTAGTTCATTTAGATCCTTCACCACCAAATTGCAAAAACACAAAACAAAGCAAGAAAATTCCTAAATAAGATCATGAGGCACCCAAAAAATATGGATAAATTCAAAACACTTCAAAACAAACTCATTGATCAATCGAAACCGAAAAAAGCCAATAGAACAACTCTCTTGATTTTCCTTTTCCTCACTCGACATGTCAAGTTCAATGTTTCCTGGAACCAAGGAAGATTGGATTGAGGTGGTGTTAAGTGAGACTAGAGCAAATATAATAATTCAAGAAACACTTATTGAAAAGCAAGACTAAGGGAAATTCAATAAGCTAATGAACAAAGACATGTGAGAGAAGAGTTCTATGCATGAAGACTTGCATTCTTGTAAGAATTAATAAAATTAGAGTGAAAGCTCAACACCTTTTCTCTCTTCACAGCAAACGAGCTCAACAAAATTAGAGCTATTAATCCACCTAGCCACATTAGAATCACAACAACTACTCCTATTTAACAATTCACAAGAGAACATCTCAACAAATAAACACCATAGTCCACTACTAAGTGGTCCTCCCTCATGAAGTGAGCAAACCTATCAATATGAGTCCCACTCCATTCTTGAACCCTGCTACCACTCACAAGACCCATCTCCCTTGGAAAGAGGATAGTCTAGCAATCACTCCCCTACTTCACTCACTATTGCCATGAGAGCAAGAGTGACTTGTCCACTCACCAAACACATAGGGACTATGCATCTGACATGCAATCTCTCATCTATGCACAATAGTAGCAGGTCGGATCTTACCGATCACAAGGGTCCTTAGAGATGACTACATCTTCAATCAATTGATAGAACTTCAATGCACATACAAATATTAATCCTTGTTATTATTTCTCTTCATATTACTATCTCTTTGGGATGTGATAAGAAAACTTATTGTTAAAAAAACTTGTAATTTTTTAAGCAAAAAATACAAAATTACAAGTCTATTAGTGTATTTCCTTAGTTCTTTTAGCTTTTGTCAACCACATATCAGCAATTTAGGAGAATCTAGTGTAATTTACATGATATATCTAAGAAACCTTAAAAGAAATTTCCCATTTTCCAAGAGATTCTTATAGGAGACATATAGAAACTTCATCTTAAGTCTCCTATTGCCTCAAAGGTCCTTATATGTGTCTCCAAGATAAGGAAATGTTTCTAATAGAAGAGACGAGTACTAATGATTAGGGTAAAAATCTTCAAGTAAATATGAGCAAAATGCCAAGTCAATGCCCTATCCATTGTGCTGATGCGGGTTTTGTGACCTCAACCAACATTAGAATAAAATAGCCAATGAAATATCCTACTCTCTCTTGAACAAAGTTTCCAATGTGCTAAGCTAAGTTATCACAAAGTGGACTCCAAGGTTCCTTGTGCATATAGGATAGTCTCAGTTGGTTTTGCTATGTTTTGCTGGTATTGCAAGGGGGACTTGCGCTCAATTTATTGGTTCAATTCTTCTTCCTTTAAGACTTTAGCAAACAACTTTTCAACACTTTCAAATACGGATACGATTGTCTATGAGGGCTAAGATCTCACTACTATCAATCTTGAAAATAAAATAGAAAAGGATAAGGGCTTTAGAGACTAGGCTAATTCTAAACTATCCCTAAGAACTCAAGAGACAAGTGTTGGATGGCGAAATTAAAACCTATCTTAGTTTTGCCAAGTATAACTACAACTAGACAAAGATGGTGCAATCTTCCATGGGATTCACAAATGATATCCTATTACTCAAAGTCATCTTCAATTCGAACAATGAACATAAGTAATAGAGTTCAAGTTTAGCAATTTAAAAGTTCAGACTAACCTTACACATCAAATTGAACATCATTCAATTTAAAAAAGGTATGAACGAATTTCACCATTATCAACACTATCAATCCTTCACTCATTTAAAATTGCGGAAAACAAATCTATTCCATTGGGGAAATATGAAACCATGCGGACTTTCAAACTAACAAATGCTCATCAATGAGTCTAATTATTATTTTGATAGCGCTCTAGCAAAAATTTCACAAGTCTCTCTGAACAAATGAAATGAGAAGGGTTTATATAGGCACCCCCCAGATTGATCTGAGATCAACGGCCAAGATTATCCCCAAAAACCCTAATTTAGAAAAGCATAACTAACTTTTGTGACACATGGCGCAAGAAAGAAGAGCCACTTGGAGCATAGAAGACACTGACACCTTGCAAGCTAATCAAGCAAGCTAGATTCCAAAACGCAATTCCCCTTGGCTTATTCTCTGGCTGCAAATGGAATGAACCTGGCCATTACTAAATTGAGTTCCTCCACTGACAAGTTCGGTAAGGTATCCAATTGCACTCCAATTACATCCAAAGCTTCAATACATTGAGCAAAAGTGTCCTCCCACTTATCGTCTTGCCTCTGAAAGTTCTTCATATAGATCAAGAGAGATAGCCATATCATCTAGCTGATTTTCATTAATAGCCTCCATCTCTTTGAAATAAACAGTTTTCACATTTTCCTTTAAATTTTCTAAGTTCAAACCATTTGTATCATTGGCCTCCTGTCCTGTCAATCCTTCAAGTGACGCGAGGATCTTGAGTTGTATCTTTCCAAGAGAGTTTCGCATACCAATACATTCCTCTTTCATCTCATCATATATTTTCTTTTTTGCTAGCAACTTTGGTTCCTTGACCCAATTAGTGTTGACTATATCCATACAGGCCTCCTTCGCTTGATCAAACATTGCTTGTGATTCCTCGAGTTCTGCTCAACATCTTGTGGCAACGAGGAATGCAAAACACTTCCCTAACTGAGTCTTCAATGAAATAAGCCAAGGTTATCCCATTAGATGCCTTGATGGATCGTGCCTGTAGATCATATCTTCTAGCACATTCAACCATCAACTCACTGCATTGAACCGCAGGTGGAAAGCCTACTACTTGATGAAGTCCACATTTGATCATGTTTGTTGCTATGGGCGTAAGCATTTCATTTTGGGTGCCAAACATTCTTCTCTTGTGTTGGATGACATTGAATTGTTCAAAGTTGGTATCCCCAACTTTCCTCCACTTAGATGATAGCTGGGATTCTGGATAAAACCCTTTGAGAACCTCCTTGACTTGATTCTTTCTAATTCCACCTCCCACATTCTTTGATGTAGACATGGCACCTATATGAAGCTTGAAATTAGAAAGCATGCATAAATAATAAAGAAGGTATTATGTTTGAAACCCTGAGGCTAGGTGAGTGCATTAATGGTGAAATAAACAGATTTAAAATTTCAAAACTTTAACTTGACTACAAGGATTGAAAAATCATGATTCGGCTTGCAATAAATGCAAACAAAAATAAATTCTTATTACCAACCCCTGTTCCTTCAAGAATGTTCAAAGAAATTTAATTTTTTACCTGGTATCTGCAAATCTAAAGCTGGAATTTAGCTGCAGGTCTGCAAACTTAAGATTTAAACCCTCATTTCTCTTTTTGATACTCTCCAAATTCGCATCTTGTGAACTTGTAGAAGCCTGAACTTCATGACTAAGACCTGCAATTTGTGAATGTATTTTACTTCTTCAACTGAGAGAGGCACCTACAAACTTGCTTGTAACTTCTCATGGTTGTGCTTCAGCTGGGAAGAATTTAGACTTGCGTTGAATGAATAAGGAGGCTTCAATCGCTTCTTTTTATAAGCAAACTCTTTCCTTGTTTAAGGAATTCGACTCCTCTTCTAATTGGATGCTTATTTAGAAAAGGAAGAATAAAACTTATCCTTAAGATCTCCTTTTATGATTTCTTCTTGGGCGCACTCCTTGTTTTTCTTCTCCTTTGGCCTACTTGTGAAGTTTCCAAAAGAAACTTGAGTTAACTTTGCTTTAACTTACCAAAGATATGAACTTAGGAAAATCGACCTCTATGTGGAATTTTTGATTTTGAACTAGATTTTCTATTTATCTCTCTCCCAAGTAGACTTCATGACTTAGGCGATTTTATGGACCTCCACATGGGAAATACGCCACCCAACTGGATTTCCTATCATTTCAAGTGAATTTCTTACCTTTTGGATTTCTTGAGAAGTTCAACATGGATTTCTTGACACTTTAATTGGATTTTACCAATTTGCCTTAAGAGAATTTTATCCACTTCGAATTGGATTTCTCAAGAATTCAATTGGATTTTCATCATGGGCAAACTTCATGGCTTGAGGAAGATTTCTTCTTGCTTGGGGTGGACTTTATAGGTTTTCATGCCTTAGCATTTCCACTTTCGAAACCCTAACCTTGGCACATTCTAAAAATAGAAATTTCTAAAAATAGAAAAAAGCAAAAAGCAAAATTTCTAAAAATAGAAATCCCTGATTGGTCCCAAAATGCCAAAAACAAAGCTTTTGAAAAAGCACAAAAGCACATTTTTCCCGAAAAAGCAAGTTGTCTGAATTGACCCGAAGAACAATCATTTTTACTCCAACAGCCCTTTTGAACATGCCTATGGCATCAAAAACTTCATTTGACCTCTCGAGCACTCTCTTGACCTACTCAGCTATCCCAAATCTTGACAAATTTCAACTTAAATCCAGACCTTGGGTTTGCCTACCCACCTCTACCTCGAAAGAGTTCAAAGAAACTGAAGCAAACGCTAGAACCAACTCTAACACTAAGACACCAAACAAGACTAAAGAGGGGGTCCCCATTTGCAATGGGGTGATGTGTGATTAGGTCACAACACATTGGGTAGTAGATTCAATGAAGAACATAGCAAACGAAGTCTAACCATTAACAAACCAAAATTGATGTTGTGCTCCTTCCTTTGAAGCAAGGTTGAAGAGCACACAGAAAATACTAAGAGGGGGGGTGAGTCAGTATTTTAAACTTCAAAACTTAAAACCATATGAATCAGCAATCAAAACAATAGGTGCAAACATTAGACAAGATAAACGCTGATATCACGTGGAAAACCCTTTCGGATAAAAAACCATGGCAAAATTGTTGCTTTCATTAACATCAAAGGGCACCAATCCAGATTACAAAAGTCAGCACCAATTCACTGGAAGCACCAACTTCAAACAGCTGAAGCACCAACTCCAACATGAGCACCAACTCACTGAGGTTTATCACAACACTGCAACTTTACATTTTTGATACCAAATACATTCTTCACTTCGATTGAGAATCTCATGCTTGCAAAAAGTAATCACTGTTTAGACTTTGAAATTTGTTTTTTTGAGTGTCATCATGTTGCACATCTCCACCACACTCCAACTTTACCATCACATCTGAATCTTTAACTCAGAAAATTGACATCTTCAACCAGCATTTCTCCTTCCAGCATTCTTCATTACCAATAGGGTCGAGCTTGCAATTTACAAGGAATAATATCACAACTCTTGCTGTTGCAGAATTCATAAACTTCACCCCTCAACTGCTAAAGAATCTGCTATCAAATTTTAATGCTAAATTGACTACAGTTGATAAGAGAACAGCAGGAATAAATCTGTAGTTAATTTTCAGTCACTGCTACAGATCACAGAATAACTCGACCAACCTTGCTACTCCCTCCAACTAGGTCTTCCCCATCAGAATTTGTTAGTAAACGCCAGAAGGAAAGTAGACACCTCAAAAGTGATACAAGACTCTCTTCAAAATCAAGTGATTCCCTCAATAATCATCACGCCATCCTTGCAAGTAGTATGGACTATGGAAAACTATACGACCTAATTCAAAAACTAAATGAAATAAGAAACACTTGTTTCAAAGCTCCAAATTAGTCACCTGTTGGGGAATAACCATGGGTACGATACCCACCAGTAAATGTTATCTTCCTGAACTCCTGTGAATCAATAACACCATAAACGACCTCCTTTTGCACTATACTTGGAAAAAAAAAATTGCTGCTACAGAATTGAATGCACCCACACACCATAACTAATTCACCACATCATGCCAAAAATAACTTCCACACACACTATACTACCTGCACCTGAAAAGATGATAACAATAGCGTAGAAATTCGCCACGTCTATTGTTCCTTACAC
Organism: Sequoiadendron giganteum; assembly: GCA_007115665.2. Lineage (NCBI taxonomy): Eukaryota > Viridiplantae > Streptophyta > Pinopsida > Cupressales > Cupressaceae > Sequoiadendron > Sequoiadendron giganteum. Next base: position 375,602,225 of record CM021110.1, read on the forward strand.
ACCCACACTCAGCCCGAATAATAAAGAAAGATAGTGATATCTTCGAATACACACAACTTCCACAACATTGACAAAGAGATTGAGTGGAGAAATTAAGACCACATCTTCCACGCAAAACCGACCCCAAAAAGAATGCAATCAATATCATTATCAATGTGGGAGAGACTGCATACAACCAAGAATAATTTTTTGCGATTATGGTGATAAATACAACTTCCTGAAGAGCAGTCCACCATATAAAAAATGCCATGAATTTAATAATATCACTACTTTGAATCATACACACACCTACAAATGACCATGACCCGTCGCCAATGAGGGAGCCACCACTAGAAATAGATGTGTCAGGCATATGCAAATAAAATTGCTAAGGAATAATGGAGCTGCCATCAATGAATCTATTAGAAGAATTTTTGATCCAAACCTAAAGTCGTCGGAATTAATTTGACCAAGACAATACAAAAGAAATAACTCGACCTTGACAAGTCAAGGTTGATATGGCATGCACATGTCATCACTGATTTGGCATATAACTTTGACCAATGACGAACTTTGACATCAATAACAAAATGTCCAACACATGTGAAGGGCAACTTTAACCATATCAATAACAAAAAGGCAATTCTATTGGCACCCACAATGAAGGAGGCTTATGCACAAGATCCTAAGCGCTTTGGCCTTAGCTTCACTCGCCTAGGGCTAGAATGGAACAGCCTGTCAAAAGCAGCTTGTACGGCCAAGAAATATGTGCTATTAATTAATGATTGCAGCCTTTTGTCTTCTCGACTTTATCTCTCCAATCTGCATCAAACCCTTGAATGTTTCTTCACAAATATGCACAATTGGACCCCTGTATGAAGCCCACAGTCAAGCAATAATTCAGCTGATAGTTTCATAGCCTCAAAATTGCATAAACCAATGAGAGTTTTCGTTCCCAATGGCTGGAAATGGCAGAAACCCTAGCTGGCTTCTTCTCCAAGCACGAACTCCAAAGACACAAGTTTATAATCTTCAAACATAATGAAATCAATTGCCTTTGATGCCCTTTTATAATTTCCTCAAGAAGGTCGACCTCGTCATTGTATTTTACTTGCCTTTGAAATCCACTTTTAGGTTTTTGATAAAAACTTTATAATATCTCCAAACTTGAGTGCCCAAATCAATAATATAAAATAAATGTACTTTAAGTGATTTTAATTGAGGGTCATGGCCTCATCAAAAATAAAGTACACTTTTTGACTTTATAATTTAACTTTATACTATTTAACAATAATTAAACTATGAAGAACATTAAGAGGTCGACACTGCATCTGAGACCTATCCAGGTTCCCCAGCTAAAAATAGAAACCCTGACTCCCTAAAATGGTGACTTACTATAAATAGTAAGTATGAAGAACAGAGTCTAACGAAGGCCAAACCTAGACCCACACTAAGCTTTGAAGGAGAAAACACCTTGATTACTGCCAAGAAGGGCCCTCTAACCATCTGTGTTTGCCTACGAGGGTCAAGAATAGGCCAAACCATCCAAAAACGACTACAGGCTAAAAAGGGGCCACTACAGTCTACCCTCCCTGAAATTGCTTGTCCTCAAGCAATCTCAACTGTCGAGAGTAAACCCTCTGAAAGATCACTCCACCTGGATCCCAAGGGAAAATCTGTGTAATGTCCCTCGTTATCACCAATCAGCTCCTGTAACACCAACACAAGAACAACTGACTGATCCTGCCAAACCAAATCAATCTCGCCATCAAGTGTCGCAGGAGTATAAGCCTCAAAAGGAAGCAACTCAAAAGACTGGCAACCTTTGCTTCCAAACTCTGTGCAAGGCAAGCTATCATACAAACTGTCTAGTACATGCGCCACTGAACTGTGCATCTAAAACCAATCATGTACATGAGGATCAAATGTAAAACTATACGCACTCCTCACTATGTACACCTCAAAAAACTCCTCTATAAGCCCTGTCTGAAATCCCAATGCACTGGAAGGATCCCAAACGCTACAATCAATGCTCATCTCAGGACTAGGATCAAGAGAGTGATTAGTATCTAACTCGAAAAGTGGATTATCATATGACCATGTAACATTCACCTCAAACAGGGGATTGGTCACAAACTAAACATTACCTCCATGTTGATCATACAACTCTGAACCCCTAGAGCCATGAACATACGTGAACTCTTCCTGGATCATCTCACACTCCTTCTCCTAAACCACCTCCTTCTCTCTCATTCTATCCATCTCCCTACAGAAAGAGATAGAATGCAAGCTCCCATCTGTAATTCCCCTCAACACATACCTCTTGCCCTGTAACTCAAATCTCATCTCCATTTTAAGCAAGTTGAGGGTGAACACACCAATGCCCTCAAGCCATCTCATACCCAACACTAAATCTATCTCACCCATATTGACCACATAAAAATCAGCCTATAACGCATAATCATTCAGCATAAGGGTGAGATTACAAATCCACCTGGTGCAAGTGATGGTATAACCATCCGCCACTCTAACTCTGAATCCAACGAAGTCTTTTGTCTGGAGTCTACATTTGCTGACAAAACCCTCATCAATAAAACTATGTGTGGCTCCAGTGTCAAGCATGGCAATACATCGCTGTCCATCAACTGATCCCTTGAACCTAAATGAAGATTCATCATGTGTACTAGCAGATAATGCCAACGAGGATAGATTGGCATCAAGCCCAAACTCTGTAGAGGCGTTTCCAGCCTCATTATGCTCTGAAACAGCTCGCTGATCTGAAATTTCAAACTCCTCATCCTTATAGTAAACCCACATCATGCGGTTCGCTTTGCCCTTTGGCCTCAAAGGACAATCATGCTCTTTGTTGTAGGGTTCCTTGCACCAATGACAAAGTTGTTTCCTTCTCAATTCATCACGGGTTGCATCATCAAGCTTTGTTGCTCCCTTTTTCTTTGTCTCTACAACTAGTTGATGACTCTCTTCAGCAAGTAAGGTATTTGTTTTTGGTGTAAACTATTTTTTTGGAGCAGCAAACTCCATACTCCTTGCCTTCTTAATGGCACCATGTAAGAAATGCGGATCAAAGGCCTTAAGCCAACCTCTCAAGGGCTCTTGTGAACCCTCAGTGAACAATACAACCAAACACCTCTCTGACAAACTAGGCACCATCACAGCAAGCCTCTGAAACTCACTAATGTAAGTATCCAAGCTGCCCACCTGTCTAAGTTGTGCCAATTCTCTAAAGTACAGCTCCGGATCTTTCTTATCGAAGCGCTTGATCAATCTGCCTATGAACTCCCGGTAGGTGGTAATAAGGTTATGCTGCAAGGTGATCATCCCATGATGCCACCAATCGTGAGCCACTCCATCTAGGTGCAATGTGGCAAACTTAATTGCCTCGTCCTCGTGCATAGGTCTCAATGACAAATAGTTGTCAAGCTTCTACACCCACGATCTAGCTGAACACTTGTCACTGCCATCAAAATGTGGCAAGACAACCTTGCTGACAGCATGCTAGAAATCCCAGTTAACCTCTGGGGCCTGTGGTGCTGTATGCTCCTGTCTGCCTCTACCTCTAGGCCTCTGTAAATCAAAAAACTCCTGCACTAACAATGCTTGTCTAATCTCAGGAGCTAAAGACATGTACTCCCCATAAAGCATAGTAACATCAACAGTTGAAAAGGCATGTGGTGGCTGCACCTCTACTTGCGAAATTTGTTGCTCTAGTGGATTCTCTCGAGGAATAAATGTAGGTTGATCGAGTCTAAGAACGAACCCACTAGATGATGGATCATTACCAACTAGCATTTGAGACTACTCAACTCTAGGCTGATCAACATGACCTGCTGGCTATAGAAGTGGACTCCGCCGCAAGGCACCAACCAAATCAGTAACCATATCCATCAAATTCTCATGTCGCGTCCTCAACTCTTCAACAAGACTGTGGTGTCTATCACGTTCCCTGTCTCTAAAACCCTCTCTGTTATCTTGGTGTATCTCTCTGTCTTTGTCCCCCATTAAACCTGTTATGCTATCACTGTTACTTGAGCTAGACTTGTGTATGCCCAAGATGCCTGAAGTTGTATCACCCTTAGGAATCGGGGGTGGTTCCCAATGCCCTGTTCTTCCTCCTCTGGTATAAAAAAAATTATCTCTGCTCATGAAATCTATCACTACACAGGATGGTAGGATAATTGCTCTGATACCACTATAAGAACCCCCTACCGATTCTAATGCTAATGATGAAATTTGTTTTGTTTTTGAATGTTTTGCAATTTTTTTGTGTTTTTATAATAATATATGATTTTTTGGTATTTTACGAAATAATGCAAGGCAAGAAAGCATAACAAGATGCATCTACAAATACTAATGAAATCCAGCTGCTGCAATAACATATATTTCTTCAAAATGATTTATTACAAACTTTATAATCAATATCATACCTAAAGTATGAAGGAAAATGAATTTCTCAAATCTGAAGTTTATAGCAGCAATATTGAATTTCTGGAAATAAATTGCAGCAACCTGATATCATCATAAACTGTACGGCCTGCCTCCTAGAGTGACTTCTCCACCTCCAAACCTATCCACAATGCCTTCCTTTAGATTGGCGCCCACAATGAAGGAGGTTTATGCACAAGATCCTAAGCGCTTTGGCCTTAGCTTCACTCGCCTAGGGCTGGAATGGTACGGCCTGTCAAAAGCAGCAGCTGTACAGCCTGGAAATGTGTGCTATTAATTAATGATTGCAGACTTTTGTCTTCCTGACTTTATCTCTCCAATCTGCATCAAACCCTTGAATGTTTCTTCACAAATATGCACAACTAGACCCCTCTATGAAGCCCACAGTGAAGCAATAATTCAGTCGATAGTTTCACAACCTCAAAATTGCATAAACCAATGAGAGTTTTTGTTCCCAATGGCTGGAAATGGCAGAAACCCTAGCTGGCTTCTTCTCCAAGCACGAACTCCAAAGACACAAGTTTATAATCTTCAAACATAATGAAATCGGTTGCCTTTGATGCCCTTTTATAATTTCCTCAAGAAGGTCGACCTCTTCATTGTATTTTACTTGCCTTTGAAATCCACTTTTAGGTTTTTGATAAAAACTTTATAATACCTCCAAACTTGGGCGCCCAAATCAATAATATAAAATAAATGTACTTTAAGTGATTTCAATTGAGGGTCATGGCCTCATCGGAAATAAAGTACACTTTTTGACTTTATAATTTAACTTTATATTATTTAATTATCATTAAAGTACCTTTAATGATAATTACTCATTAAACATTTAATATTTCGCCCAGCCAACTGATTAAGAGGTCAATGCTGCATCTGAGACCTGTCCAGGTGCCCCAGCTAAAAATAGAAACCCTGACTCCTTGAAATGGTGACTTACTATAAATAGTAAGTATGAATAACTGAGCCTAACGAAGGCAAACCTAGACCCACACTAAGCTCTGAAGGAGAAAACACCTTGATTACTACTAAGAGAGACCCTCTCACCATCTGTGTTTGCCTACGAGGGTTAGGAATAGGCCAAACCATCCAAAAACGACTACAGGCAAAAAAGGGGACATTACAGAGTTGATAACCATCTAGCCATAACTTAAGCCCCTTTGCCATCCTTCGCAATTTATCATCATGCTATTGGCTTTTGAAACTCAATAATTTGGAAGTGGCTCCTCTTTTGGTCCCTATAGATCTCATGAACTTTGTGTCAGCATAACCTTGTGTTTCAGCCTCCAAGTAAGATATTGAGCTTTACCCAACATGGCATTGAGAGTAATATAATAAGTTGCATACTTCTAGCTGGTCTTGGTCTTCTTCAATTGTTATGTGCTCTTAGAGTCTTACCAACTACTTTAAGTTCTTCCTGTTGACGTGCCTTTTGTGACAGCGCCAGCACAGAATAAAGTTGCCCAACGGTCACTCTATTCTCTCTTGATCAAAGTGTCCCACATGCTAAGATTGCTTGAAAGTTCATGTGTTCGACTCCAAGGTTCCTTTTATCGCGAATAGACTCAGTTGGTTGATGTGTTTTGCTGGTTATTTCAAGGGGACTTACGTAGTTGTTCGACTTTGTGAAGCAATTAAGACATGAATGATTTGGCGATATGGTTCTGGTATCTAGACTGACTCGGAAAATGCAGAATTAAAAGGGGATAGGGATAGGGATTCTACAGATCTACTTCTAAAAGGGTGGAGGACGAAGATCGACTTAAACAATCTTCAAACCAAACTTTGCTTTGTCTCCTTTCGAACAACTCCGACAAAGTTGGTGCAATCTTCAAAGGATGAGAAAATGTTCAAACTATGACACAACACGTTCATACCGTCAACACGACGCATACAAACACATGAACCATAATCGAAGTTAAGTGCTGATACTCCAGTTGACCACGCAAGGCGAACTTACCATCAGCAAGTCCGCTAGTGGTATGGACGAGAAGACTTGCTCAAATCACAACGCCACACTCCACAGCTAACAACTACTTGCATGAAATAAAAAATCTATTTTACTCTATCTACCTTGAATTGGAAAGACGAACAAGCCTTGCTAGCTACTCACAATAGAAGATAGAACCACCAATCAATGATAAATCTTTATATTATGAGAGTGTTCACAACAACTTCTTACAAAGTCCTCAATGGGAAAACTTCCTTTCCTCCTCAATCTAAGCTAACTTCTAAGCTCTACTCTCTAACTTCTATCTCCAATACTCTCTAGCTCTGATCTATCTCTGATTCTAATTCTAATAATTTACAAATGAGGGGGGATGCCCCTTTTATAGCTAGCCCATTTCAACGGACGGCTCAGATTGAATTACAATGAAGGGTTCAGATCGAGCCACCTATGCCCTGATTAGGGTTTTGCCCTAAAAACCGCCACAGAGAGGAGTGGGCAATGAATGCACAGAATATTCTCCACTCCCCTGCAGGAATCATAATGAGCAATTAATGCCCACTACCATCATCAAGAAGATCTTCATCAAGCAGCGCGTTCCCACTGGCCTTCTCCCTGATAGCAAACTCGATCAACCGGGCCAATACTGCTTCAACCTCCTGTGTAGAGATCGGTGGAATATGGTTGAGCTGGAACTCCAAGACTGCTACCGTCTGTCCGTATCTGATGCAAGATTTCTTCCATGTCACTAAGGCGTCCTGGGTATGCTGAATTATACTAGAGAACGTGGAGACATTCTCAAAGTCATCCAGGACAAGTGACTTCGCAGCTGAGAAGAATGGAGGCAGTCTACCCTTCAAACCATCAGCAGTTATCTCCTCTGGGACCAACTTTCTAGCAAATATGGCTTCTAATGTATTGAGGACTCCCCCCAAGATGTTGCCCATTGCCTTCTTCACTTTAGCTGAATCTGCCCTTGCTGCGTCGTGAAATCCACGGCCTGTGACCACCGAGGAGTACCAACTGGTGAAATCGTACCTATCACCTCTCTGAATTACACCTCCATCCACTAAGGTTTCTAGAGGTACATGCATCAAAGCCCCCAAACGAAGTACAGTCTTCGTTTGATAGATGCGAGTATCACCCCAGGCCTGATCTACTATATCCATTCGTGCCAAAATATTTGAGGCCTGTCGATAAGCATCGGCAAGGTCCTCCATGAATTTTCCTGTCTCAGTATGAACACGGCTAACCCACTTGTCTGCCTCCGTTTCCATTTTCTTTAAATCCTCTAAGGCAACAATTGACTCATTCGGAAGCTCCGATGGACGTTCCACTGCCGGGTCTGCTGGTTCACCTGGACGTGCTAGATTCTGCATATATCCTATCAAGGTTTTGTGCTCCTTCTTCAATTTCTTATACTTCCCCTCCGTGCGGAGCAACTGATCCTTCAATGTCTGATAGGAGTTATCGAACTCCTCGATAACTTGGGCTCCCGTAGGACGACCCAACTCTACTGTGGTGATCACATAATTTTCAGGCCTCTCCTCGGTTCGATCACAATCTTCCCTCGGAATAGCCACCTGAAGCGTGCGAGAGCCTGACTCGTCAGTCAAGATCTTTGAAAACTTTCGGGCCCTTTTCTTCTCTGGTGGCGCACTGATCCTCCTGAGGAACTCTTCCATCTCAATGGCTGGATCCGTATCATCCTCGGGTTCTCTCCTCATTCTGTCGGAAAGCCAATCAGGCACTGTCTGTTGTGGATTACAAATGACAAGGGGCTGTTCTTCTGTTGCCTCCATCTCGTGCACTTCCTCTCTTCTTGCACTGGTCTGCTCAGGCTCATCCTCCTCTATAATCTGGGTATCTCCCGACCCTTGGGTCCCTTGTTCTGTGTTTTCCTCTTCTTCCAAAGTTGTGTCCAACATCTGCTGAAAATGGGTGTCGGCCATTGTTTCCTCTTCCTCCTCCTGTTGGCCGCCCCTGGATAGACTGACACTAGCCGATTCCCGGGCATTGGGCTGATCTACCTCCTCAAGTCCCCGCTCTTCCTCTAATCCTACCCTCTGATCGGCAAATAATGAAACCACTCTTAAACTCGAAGATTGAGTTTGTGAGTGCACGGGTGATGCTTGTTCTACCCTCAACGGTATCGGCTGGGCTGGCACTTCCACTTGTGCCCTCGATGTCTGAGCAATTTGTTTCCCTCTTTTTACCGATAACGGCCTTGGGTCACCCATCAAGCTGTAAGTAAGGGCGATCGACTTGCTCTTAAGTCTGCATACATGTCTGTCGACCCAAGTCCTCGTAAAAGTCATCACCGGGATAGAAAGAGTGTCCAAGTCCATGATCTCTGGCTCGGACCAATCAGGTGGTGGGACAGGAGTATCCCTAACTGACCCATAGTCGGGTTGCATGACGTTGACATCCTCCTCCACCCGGTCGGGAACTGGAATAATCTCACATTCTCTAATCAACTTGAGAGGAAGTCTGGAAAACATCCTTCTTCTTATCTCAGCCTCATCCACTGCATTTGCCCAAAAGTCCTCCAGATGAGCTCTGTGCCGGTATTCAACGTTCTGTACCATCCGGATGTTCCCGTAAGGATCGAAATCCTGCCTGCCTGTGTGATATGACAAATGATAAGATTGCAGCTCGTCCTCTGCCTCTCGGGTAGCCTGCAAAGAGGGACACACCTCAATGGAATTTCCCATGGTGATAGGGAAATCAAGCCCACCCTTCTTTTTCCTTTTCTGAATCTTATCGTAGGCAATCAATTGCCTAGATATCTCAAGCATTACTATGTGATCAGCGGGGTATCGTGGTAACCGATACGGATACGAAGTGAACCCTTACAGCCTAATATATGTGAATTTCGGGAATTGGATGAGCCAATACCCATATTCCTCAATCAGTGTCTGTGCTTCTTTAGATATTCTCTGCTGCGTTCTCTGCTGAAGTGTCCTCGCAATGTGCATTGTGAATGCATCATTTGCCCGCTTATAGTTGGCAATGTTAGCTAAATGTAGCTGTGTGCAGGCTTCATGAATTTTGAATTGACCAGGGGCACAGCCGATTGGCTCTTTGTACGAAATCCCTCTGTACTTAGTCATTCTGGCCAACATGTAAATCACATATGAGCTCATGTAGAAAGTCTTCGCCACCTTCAAGCTCCTGAATTGCTCATCGATGTGGTTGCTAATCATCCTAGCCCAATCGACACACTCCTTTCCTTCCAAGATGATCTCGATGAAGTAGAACATCCAAGGCTCGAAAATGTAAGCCTGTGCACTCCCATTCACCCGGCTCAGCATCATTATCAAATCACAGTATTCTTGTTTCACGTCCTCGGCAATTATCCGCTTTGGAGCGAAGGCGCGGGTATTCCTCAAGCTGATCCAAACTCGTTAATGATCGCGCTGGACTCTTTTCGAAGAGGGAGGGTACATCTATCTCGCTTCTCTTTATTTGCCCTCAGATAACATCTCTCAAGAAGAATCCTAAATGCCTCCTGGCGGTATCCGTAAAGTTGGCGAAAGCGCTTTACCATCCGGAGAGACACCGTCTCTAATACTGCTTGGTAGTGATTGGCGATCATAATTAGCTCCTGACAATCAATTGCTGGGCGGAAATCCATAAACAGAGTCTCCCACTCTTCATTATATTATGTGCCGTGACGGATGGTTGATGGCCCCCTAGCCCGAACATCCTCGATTTGAGTGCATTCAGATTAAATGAACCAAGGTTGGTGTCATTCAATCCCGCCAACTTTGAAACTATTGCTGACTTTGGGAGAAATGGCTTAGCGAGCCTCTTAATCATTGCCTGCCGAGATGAGCCAGCCTTGCCTGCTTCAGTGTTTGCAGCTCTGCCTGCGGCTCTGCTTGTTCCTGCAACATCCTTTGCGCCAGCCATCCGCAAAATAAAATAGAAGAATAAGCTAGGCTGCAGATTAATAAAATAAAACAATTCCCGAGATGGCTGCGAATACGGAGTTAGCTTTGAAAATAAAATTTCTCAGCATAAATTTCTAACTCCAAACCTCGTACTGTATAAAAATCTCTGAGTTTAGAGACAACTCTCAGCAACTGCACTTCTGACTGGTGAAGAAAAAACGCAGCAAGCTAATAACTTTCAGCAAGGTAGCTAATTTCTCCAGCACAAATTGTTCGAACCTTGACTTCACTTTGTCAACTTCAGCAGCTAGAGGAATAAAGAGTTGCCAGCAATATGAAATTTCAACTTCCTCAACTTCTCAACGTTTAAACTTCGCAGCAACTCCACTTTCAGCTCTTTGAGAATTAAATTCTCCAGCAACTCCGGAAAATAACTTCAACCTTCAACTTCAAAGTCGCAGCAACACACTTTCAGCTTTTCGAAAGAAAGAGTCTCGGCAAATGAAATTTTCTCCAGCACTTCGTACTTTCAGCAACTCAACACTCCGAAATAAAATAAACTCTCACAGAATTTCTCTCCTCAACCACTTGGAAAATATTTCAATCTCCCCAGAACTTCTTCAGCAACTTCAACTTCGAAATAATGTGAGGAGAAATGAGAGAAGAGATTGTTTAAATAACTCTTCTCGGAGAATCCTGCTAAGTAGTGCTGGGGCTATTTTTAGCACCTTCATCAATTTCCCACTATCTTCGTTCGGAATCTTCTAATTCAAGCGCAGTAGTGGGCTAGTCGTCAGCCGGTTATTATGGCAGTTGCCATTAATAATGATTCCTTCCTTGTAAAAATTCGAATTCTTCCTCTTAGTCTGCCAGTTAACTCTTGGCGATTTAAACAACTAGCGAGAAAAAAATCACTTGACTTGATTTAAAATTCCATTTTAAAATCTCGCAGTGTTTAAATAAATTCAACTCGAAAAAAATTCGTGGGAGTAGCAAATTTATTTCCAACTTTTTAAAATGTCTGTCATTTAAATCCTCGATTTCATAAAATTTGCCTTAGACATTTTAAATTCTCTCATTAAAACGTTCAACTCCGGGCGATTAAAAACTTGTTTGCGTGCTCGAAATAATTCGCCCTTTGAGATTTAACTTCTGTCAGGAAAATAATCTAGGCAAAACGAATTTCTTCTGAAAATATTAAAATTTCCCTTAGGAAATTAATTTTCAAACTCTGCTAACTCATGGGTGCATTTTAAACGGGTTCATTTGATTTTCACTTGACCCATGGAAAATATTCGCCGATATCAAATTTTCCCCTTGAAAAAAGATTCGTTAACTTTCAACTGCCTTCGGAGAATTTTAAAACTCATCAAATCATCCTTCCTTGCCAAGGGCGTATTTTTCCCTAGTGAAGTGTTATATCACTTAGAAAAAAATTTCTAACACTTTCTCTACCATAGGCGTATACATTTTGATGAAATACTTATTTCAAAAAAAAATTCCTTCACTTTACACCTCTGGCGCACTTTCATGTGTCTATTTTTATTTTGTTGCCTTAGGAAATTTTCTCCAGCAACCTTGGCGTATTTTACTCATGCAAGCCTTGATTTCTCACTTAGAAAATTCTCAAACAGTTAGAATATCCTTGGGCGCATATGGGGTCTTGAACTTTCATTTTCTTGACTTAGAAATTTTCTCCAGCAACCTAGCCACTTTATCTTGCCTTGGGCGCATTTTGACCCCTCTACTTTCATTTCATGCCTTAGGAAAATTTCGGCCATCTCCTCTTCATCATGGGCGCAAATGCTAGGCCAAGCTTTCATTTCATGCCTTAGAAAAATTTCGGCCATCTCCTCTTCATCATGGGCGCAAATGCTAGGCCAAGCTTTCATTTCATGCCTTAGAGGGCGCATTTCACCCTTGACACTTTCGTTTTATGCCTTAGAAATATTTCATAGCTTCAATCCTTGAGGTGGGCGCATTTTACTAGGTGAGCTTTTGTTTTTGCCTTAGAAACTTTTCAAGGCTTCTCTCCTTGAGGTGGGCGCATTTCAACATGTGAGCTTTTGTTTTTGCCTTAGAAACTTTTCAAGGCTTCTCTCCCTGAGGTGGGCGCATTTTACTAGGTGAGCTTTTGTTTTTGCCTTAGAAACTTTTTCAAGGCATCTCTCCTTGAGGTGGGCGCATTTCAACATGTGAGCTTTCATTTTTGCCTTAG
>CM021110.1:375614826-375659826 GCA_007115665.2 Sequoiadendron giganteum
GTGATATGACAAATGATAAGATTGCAGCTCGTCCTCTGCCTCTCGGGCTGCCTGCAAAGAGGGACACACCTCAATGGAATTTCCCATGGTTATAGGGAAATCAAGCCCACCCTTCTTTTTCCTTTTCTGAATCTTATCGTAGGCAATCAATTGCCTAGATATCTCAAGCATTACTATGTGATCAGTGGGGTATCGTGGTAACCGATACGGATACGAAGTGAACCCTTGCAGCCTAATATATGTGAATTTCAGGAATTGGATGAGCCAATACCCATATTCCTCAATCAATGTCTGTGCTTCTTTAGATATTCTCTGCTGCGTCCTCTGCTGAAGTGTCATCGCAATGTGCATTGTGAATGCATCATTTGCCCGTTTATAGTTGGCAATGTTAGCTAAATGCAGCTGTGTGCAGGCTTCGTGGATTTTGAATTGGCCAGGGGCACAGCCGATTGGCTCTTTGTACGAAATTCCTCTGTACTTAGTCATTCTGGCCAACATGTAAATTACATATGAGCCCATGTAGAAAGTCTTCATCACCTTCAGGCTCCTGAATTGTTCATCGATGTGGTTGCTAATCATCCTAGCCCAATCGACACACTCCTTTCCTTCCAAGATGATCTCGATGAAGTAGAACATCCAAGGCTCGAAAATGTAAGCCTGTGCACTCCCATTCACCCGGCTCAGCATCATTATCAAATCATAGTATTCTTGTTTCACGTCCTCGGCAATTATCTGCTTTGGGAGCTTAGTGCGGGGTGGCCTCGGCTTCTGCATCCAAACTCGTTAATGATCAAGTGATTCTTTCGAAGAGGAGGAGTAACATCTTATCCGCTTCTCTTATTTGTTCCAGAGTAACATTCCCCTCGCCAGTTGGAATCCCAAATGCCTCTCTCTCGGCGGCATCCTAGTAAAGTTACAGCAGCTTACTCATCCTGAGACACCGCCCCACGCTCGCTTTCTGTAGTGATTGGCGCACTCCATAATTAGCTCCGGACACTGAATTGCTGGCGGAAAACTAGTAGCTGCGTAGATTCCACTCTTCATTATATTATGTGTCGTGACGGATGGTTGATGGCCCCCTAGCCCGAACATCCTCGATTTGAGTGCATTCAGATTAAATGAACCAAGGTTGGTGTCATTCAATCCCGCCAACTTTGAAACTATTGCTGACTTTGGGAGAAATGGCTTAGCGAGCCTCTTAATCATTGCCTGCCGGGATGAGCCAGCCTTGCCTGCTTCAGTGTTTGCAGCTCTGCCTGCGGCTCTGCTTGTTCCTGCGACATCCTTTGCGCCAGCCATCTGCAAAATAAAATAGAAGAATAAGCTAGGCTGCAGATTAATAAAATAAAACAATTCCCGAGATGGCTGCGAATACGGAGTTAGCTTTGAAAATAAAATTTCTCAGCATAAATTTCTAACTCCAAACCTCGTACTGTATAAAAATCTCTGAGTTTAGAGACAACTCTCAGCAACTGCACTTCTGACTGGTGAAGAAAAAACGCAGCAAGCTAATAACTTTCAGCAATATAGCTAATTTCTCCAGCACAAATTGTTCGAACCTTGACTTCACTTTGTCAACTTCAGCAGTTAGAGGAATAAAGAGTTGCCAGCAATATGAAATTTCAACTTCCTCAACTTTTCAACGTTTAAACTTCGCAGCAACTCCACTTTCAGCTCTTTGAGAATTAAATTCTCCAGCAACTCCGGAAAATAACTTCAATCTTCAACTTCGAAGTCGCAGCAACACACTTTCAGCTCTTTGAAAGAAAGAGTCTCGGCAAATGAAGATTTCTCCAGCACTTCGCACTTTCAGCAACTCAACACTCCGAAATAAAATAAACTCTCACAAAATTTCTCTCCTCAACCACTTGAAAAATATTTCAATCTCTCCAGAACTTCTTCAGCAACTTCAACTTCGAAATAATGTGAGGAGAAATGAGAGAAGAGATTGTTTAAATAACTCTTCTCGGAGAATCCTGCTAAGTAGTGCTGGGGCTATTTTTAGCACCTTCATCAATTTCCCACTATCTTCGTTCGGAATCTTCTAATTCAAGCGCAGTAGTGGGCTAGTCGTCAGCCGGTTATTATGGCAGTTGCCATTAATAATGATTCCTTCCTTGTAAAAAAATTCGAATTTTCCTCTTAATCTGCCAGTTAACTCTTGGCGATTTAAACAACTCGCGAGAAAAACAATCACTTGACTTGATTTAAAATTCCATTTTAAAATCTCGCAGTGTTTAAATAAATTCAACTCGAAAAAATTCGTGGGAGTAGCAAATTTATTTCCAACTTTTTAAAATGTCTGTCATTTAAATCCTCGATTTCATAAAATTTGCCTTAGACATTTTAAATTCAACTCCGGGCGATTAAAAAATTGTTTGCGTGCTCGAAATAATTCGTCCTTTGAGATTTAACTTCTGTCAGGAAAATAATCTAGGCAAAACGAATTTCTTCCGAAAATATTAAAATTTCCCTTAGGAAATTAATTTTCAAACTCTGCTAACTCATGGGTGCATTTTAAACGGGTTCATTTGATTTTCACTTGACCCATGGAAAATATTCGTCGATATCAAATTTTTCCCTTGAAAAAAGATTCGTTAACTTTCAACTGCCTTCGGAGAATTTTTAAAACTCATCAAATCATCCTTCCTTGCCAAGGGCGTATTTTTCCCTAGTGAAGTGTTATATCACTTAGAAAAAAAATTTCTAACACTTTCTCTACCATAGGCGTATACATTTTGATGAAATACTTATTTCAAAAAAATTCCTTCACTTTACACCTCTGGCGCACTTTCATGTGTCTACTTTTATTTTGTTGCCTTAGGAAATTTTCTCCAACAACCTTGGCGTATTTTACTCATGCAAGCCTTGATTTCTCACTTAGAAAATTCTCAAACAGTTAGAATATCCTTGGGCGCATATGGGGTCTTGAACTTTCATTTTCTTTGACTTAGAAATTTCTCCAAGTCCTAGCCACTTTATCTTGCCTTGGGCGCATTTTGACCTCTCTACTTTCATTTCATGCCTTAGGAAAATTTCGGCCATCTCCTCTTCATCATGGGCGCAAATGCTAGGCCAAGCTTTCATTTCATGCCTTAGAAAAATTTCGGCCATCTCCTCTTCATCATGGGCGCAAATGCTAGTTCAAGCTTTCATTTCATGCCTTAGAAATATTTCATAGCTTCAATCCTTGAGGTGGGCGCATTTCAACATGTGAGCTTTTGTTTTTGCCTTAGAAACTTTTCAAGGCTTCTCTCCTTGAGGTGGGCGCATTTTACTAGGTGAGCTTTTGTTTTTGCCTTAGAAACTTTTCAAGGCTTCTCTCCTTGAGGTGGGCGCATTTTACTAGGTGAGCTTTTGTTTTTGCCTTAGAAACTTTTCAAGGCTTCTCTCCTTGAGGTGGGCGCATTTCAACATGTGAGCTTTCATTTTTGCCTTAGGCGTTTTTCAAGGCATCTCTCCTTGAGGTGGGCGCATTTCAACATGTGAGCTTTCGTTTTTTGCCTTAGAAACTTTTTTCAAGGCATCTCTTCTTCCTTGGGCGCAAATGAGACCCCATGCTTTCATTTTCCTAGGTGGGCGCATTTCAACATGTGAGCTTTCATTTTTGCCTTAGGCGTTTTTCAAGCCTCTGCCTGTTCCTGCTCTTGCATTCTATTTTTAGCAAGTTGTGCTATTTTTAGCAAATCCCTTGATTTTCAACCTCTAAGGCTCCGTTTTGCCTGAAAATTTCATCAGATGATATTCTCCGCCTTGTGAACCTGTTTTGTCAGTCCTCTGCCCTGACCTGCTATTTATAGCCACCTGCTATTTATAGTAAGTTTGACTTTCTGACTTTAGTAGCTCCGTTTTGCCTGAAAGTTGCAACGCTTGATCTTGATAGCTTGAGGGTCATTCTGATGCCAACCTCGGGTGCAGACCTGCTATTTATAGCCGTGCCCTGACTTACTAAAAATAGTAAGTTCTCCGACTTTGCTCAAATTTTGCCAGCAGGTACTGTGAAGTGTGCCGACATGGGTGGGGTACTTCGTTTCGGCTATTTTTGGATTTTACCCCCTATAAAAGTGGAAACCCTAATTTGATTTGCATGTATCCCGAACGGTCTCCGTTTGACTTCGTTCCTTCTGCATGTCGTTCTGCTTGCTGGACTGGAGTGTTGGGCGGCTGCCGGAGTGTACCTGCTAAAAATAGAAACCGTCTGAAAAGTGACTCATCCACTGCCGGATGGTTTTGCATGTCATATTGCCTGCGGGATCTCAAAAAACCCAGAAAAACCCAGAAAACCGGTCTGCATGCATGTACTGGCTAAAAATAGTAAGTCCTCAAAACTCGATCTTCTCTGCTTGCAAGTCACACCGTTGCGAAGCTCTCGAAAAACCCATGAAGAAAAACCCGACATGCGTTGAAAAACACTGCATGCGAACCCTAAAAGTAGACTCCGAAGGCTGAACTCTGAAAGTGGTTGTCTCGGTTTGCATGTTACATCACTGCGAAGGTTTTGGAAAACCCAGAAGGATTCTCCAGACATGCATCTGAAAAGCCCATGTGGAAACCCTGAAAATGGCTCTTAAAGCCCAAAATGCCAAAAATAGTAAGTCGTCTGATCTGGCTCAAAATTTACGTGTAGACAGCTTGATGTCACTCGGATGCAGTGGAACTGACAGAATTCCAAAATCTCAATAAAATAGTCCTAAATTGAATACTTACTAAAAATAGTAAGTTGCCAGAATACAGTGAAAATTTAGGGGGACTCTGCTGGAAGTCTTCTGACTGCTGCGCTAAGCTTGGATTTCAATTTTATAACTCAGTCTGACCTTAAATAAGCCTGAAGGATGAAAACCCTAATTACACAGACTTGACCAATATTTCAACCTGGGTCAAACAACGGGACAATCCCCGGAAGGACCAGAGACCAGAGAGAGAGCGAACCAAAGCCAAAAGACCAGACTGGAGCAAAATTTAGGGGGTCCCCATCTTGATGGGGTGATGTGTGAAAAAAGGTCACAACACTTCCCATCCAAAATCTCAATCATATGATTTTTTTTTTGAACTCCTGCATTTGTATCTCCTAGACTAGGTTTCCTTATAAGTGTAACAAAATCTTTTTGAACATTGATCATCAAGGGCAGCAAGGCCCAAGACTCTTAGCTTTTTATGGACTATACTAGAAATTAGAGATGATTTAGAGTTTTCATTACCTTTAGTGTCAATCTTTGTTGATTTGGGATATTTGGAAGCCAAATTAGTTCCATATCAAGTGCTAAAAGCTTCTAAATCAGCCTCTGCTTGTTGAACCATCATAGCCCCTAAAGGATTTCTTGAATCCATCCATATACATAGCAACTTGTTGACAAAAGGAGATTCCTTGAACCAACAAACTTGTTTGGAAGAATTCTTTGGAGTAGTATAACAATGCAATCTGTTGTTTCATATTTTTGGAGACCACGACATATTCTTCTTGAGTATATGCCTAAGAATAACGGGAGAACATGGTAACAAACTCATCCCAAGAGATGATCTCATGGCGACCATCCTCATTTTCATCAACCTCTATCTCATGCTCTACCCTTTTCCCATAGTTAATCTAAAAACCACTTCAACTTCCAAATCCAAGCCTTTGGCTTAATATTGTCAACAACTCCATCAAACTCGGGAATGAGAATATTCTCAAGCAACCTTTGACTTTGTGATTCTTACCTTGATCTTCTTGTAGGTTCTACCCCTTCCCTTATCCCTTTATAAAAGTTATCCTGATCATCATGGTGTCCAACTTCTCTCCTTTAGTTTTAAGGTGCATGCTGATCCTCTTCATCATCATTGTGTCTATCTTTGAGTTATCTGTTTTTCATGGATAGGTCTAGCGCATCTAGAGCCCTATTTGCAGCCACAATACAATTGTTAATCTGGTTTATGGTCCAACACCCCCCTTCAATTCACTTGATGGAAAAAAAATACCACTTTGGAGCTCTAATTTTTACCCTTTTGTGTGGTTTAGATTAAAGTTGTAAATGGTAACTCTCACAAGGCCAACAAAGCAGCTCAGATACCATAGTTATGTTCCTAACAGGAATCTGCTTTTATGAAGAGCAAAAATCTTGATCTGAAATTAGAAGTCTGCTGCTCTAATACCACTGTTGCAACGCAATAAGTAGGTAGCTGCACAACTGCTAAACCCAATGGAAAACCCTGGGTTTAAATAGACATAATTTAATTTCTGACAGTGAAATAGCTGTAACAATTGAAAATGTATGATATCTTAACTATGAAAATGCTGCAAAAACAAAATAATATCTAATCTGCTGTAAAAATTCTAGGGAAAACCCTAGATCTGAAAGCTGAAATAATGTAAGGCTAAACGATACCTATATTCCTCCCATTTATAAAAGTGCACCCTTGACTTTCATTCCCCTTCTAAGGTTGAAATTTTAGATTTTAATGTGCTGGCAAAGAGGAATTTTTAAGCCCGTGCATGGGCTGTTTATCTCTTGCGTGCAGGTGTAATCATATTACTTTAAGCAGGGACAGCCCCTGCATGTCTCAATTTATTCCGGCTGACAGCAGATTGCATTGGAAGTGCCCTTTTTAGATTGTTGCATATGAGGTGTACATAGAGATGGATGAAGACTCTTTTTCCTTCGTTTGTTTACTATTCAGGTTTCACAGTGCCTTAGAATTTGCAGCATTTTCCCAAAAGCTCTCTCAAAATTACTATGTGGTGCTTCCTCCTGTAATTGTTCCTACAGAGGTGTCAGCTCCAATTGATGATTGCATAATACCTTCATGATTCCAGATGTGAACACCCTAAAGTTTGTCAAGCTAATACTAAAACAAGATAGTCGGAATCAGTAGTTCTCTTAGAGCCAAAACCTTTACTTTGCCTTGTGCAGGGTTCTACCTTTTGTTGAGAATGTGTTGCTAAGTGAAAGCTGAAAAGAAGGTTTCATAAGTGCTGATGAAGCCACTACAAGAGGATCAGCTGAGGAAAATGTTGCCTTGTGCAAGGAAATACAAATGTTTTATTCACAAAAAAGAGAATTTTGCTTCCTTCTATTGTGATCTACCATTATATAGATGGTGATGGGACCCACAGCAATGCAGGTGCAACAGTGTTGTAAGCTTGTCCAACAGCTCTAACATCCGAGCAAGCTCTGGAAAAGACCAGTTCCTGTCCACTCTAAAATTTGCAGGGAAAAGGGGCAAAGGAGGAAATGATTCGAAGGAACAAAAAAGAAAAAGTAGGCAGTGCACCAAAGAACAAATCAATTGGCTTTCCTATTAAAAGCCCAACCTTCCATACACTTTGATAGTGTTGTGCAACCAGGGTTGGTTCAACCTACATCTTATGACTTAACCAACAAAAAATAAATGAACATATAAATAATAAAACAAGGATGCCATTTTGACATTCATTATTAAGGAAGGGCATTTCTTAACTATTGATCTCTAAGTTATCGAGTACACCCCTCTGGGTCTCGGTACCATACAAAACGAGTGCAAGTATGGGTCTTGTGACAGGAGCATTCTAGGTTCTCGCCAAAGGTGCCTAGGCCTGACCCCAAGTGAACCCAAGGGGACCCAAGGGCCACCCAAACTAAAAATAAAAATAAGAAATCATTTTAATAAAAAAGAATGTGCCAAATACCTAATTTCAGCATAAGTGATAAATTATTAAAATAGCATGTGTCATGAAGGTTTGTGTGGTTTCAAAGGCCTTAATTTGGGCTTGATGATGTTGGCGTTTCAAATCCCACCTCTGGAATGCGGTTTGAAAACAAACAGCTATGTGCAGTAAACTGCTCTTCAAATTCGGAGGGGAAGCTCCCTCTTTTGTTGATTATGCTAAAAAGAAAGAAATACCAACTATCGGCCTATCTTTTTTATCTCAGCTACGAGAGCACAAGGTTATAAAACTCTTGACGTTGCAGCTGAGGTTTTCTCTTTTATAAAAACTTTCAACTACAACTAACTTATACTAATGACGTTTCTAAAGATTTAAATAAACGCAGAGTTTATATCCTAGAAGTGAACGAGGAATGATTTCAACACATAAACGAACATTGAAAATTGAGACATTAAATCAAAGCAAGACAGGCATAAGATCCTCCTTCTCAATTATCAAGATTTACACCTCTGGGACAGCAAGTTGTAGCAAAACAGGCATGCAACATGCGATCAAAACCAGATTAACACTTAGCACAAGATCGAACGGAAACTGAATAGCAATCTTGAAGCCCAAAATAAGCTCAACAATTTCACTATCACAATCAAAGTTCTGAACAACACTGAATAACAATGAGAAGGCACTAAGTGGCTCAACATCTTGTTATCACTAGCATGGTTAAAGAAAAATGGGCAAAGGCTGCCCTTATTTATAACTAAGCAGAGGAGTAGGGAACCTTAAAATCTCCTTGCTTTTCAACTAAGACTTGCCAACATGCAAGCTTTAATTCTAAATCTAAAAGAAGATAAACATCTACAACTAAGAAAGCATGGAAAATAGGAAATGCCAACTATTACATTTTGTTTTCTTTCTCTTCTCCAGAGAGTGGATAAGAATTGAGATGATAATAGAGAGAAAACTAGGAAAAAAGCTTCTAGATGAAAGCTGTTTTATATCTCGATCACATCCGCCAAAAAACTAGAAATTGTATCTCTGTCAGGTGCATCGATACTATCAATAGCAAAGTTTCGCTTTTCTAAGATTTCTTCTCCTTCAGCAATAGATCTCAGAAAATCTTTGACCTCATTGACTACGTTCTCGAACCTCGCTAACATCATGGAAATCTAATTCATCCTTCTGACACTGCCACGAACAACACTCTGAAACTCTGCTTGGACTTCATCAAGCCCAACATAGGAACCATCATCATGACAATACCGGCAAGGGATTTCTATGACAAACTCCCTTCTGAACTCGAAAGCATCAACAACCCTTTGTTTGTATACAACAAACTCCTCAAATATCCTTTCATAAGATTTCTCTTTGAAGAAGTGATGTTCTTTCCATGAAAGAATTTGTCTTTCGTGTTCTCTTGCAACCGTTGAACCATTTGCCGTGTCTAAATCTGCAATGATGATTTCGTGCATAGGATTCACCTCTGCTATCAACTACTCAAATCCTTGGATGCCTTAGCCTAAATCATGGGCATTATATCTCAACTGATATATCTGTGCTAGAATCTCCATGCCTCTAGTGATGATTTCCTCAATCCATTCCTGTGTTTGTTTCCCACAAATTACCAACTGCCTCAACTACTACTGATCAGCTGGTGTCTCTAAAACCTGGGGCAGCAACTATGTAGTTTGTGAAGTGCCATGAGCAAGGTTAGAAATGTATAACCGGAGTTGACGATTTTCAGCCTTGAGGGCTGCCTTGTCCTCTCCATCTTTTAACACTCTTTCTTGAAGATTTTCAAATACCATTTTGAACAAACTCATATCAGCATGCCTAGTACTCTTGCCAAGATTGGCTTTTACCATGACAAAATCACCCATCTCTACTTCATCTTTGTTTCTATCCTTAGGAGGCGTAGCAGTCTCCATGACCATCTCACCATCAAGATTTCTTTCAAAGTGAATCTGTTTTTTTGCTCTCTTTTTAGGCGCTTCCTAATACGCATTGCCAGGATCATCAAAATTCAGCTGATATGAAGGTCTTCTTCTTGTCCTTCCCAAGGAGCTCTCAAGCCAAAATGTGGTATCTCTATTAACTCCCATGGGAGGATCGGCTACAACCCCTTCTTCTACTTCCTCGTCTTCCAAATCAATATGAATTGGTGAAGGCCTTGGAGATGGCAGAGGATCATGTGTCAAGGGCACATCTTTTGTTTACTTTTGAGGTACGGACTCTTCTGGAGGGGCTTCTATTTCAACTGTTGGCTGCTCTGGTATGACTATACCCAACAAGTCCAACCTTTTCTTTGCATTCTTCGTTGATCTACTACCCTTTACACCCTCTTGAGACTGACCTTTTCCCTTTATCTTTGGTTGTGCTCTGGAAGAAGAGGGAAGTGATGGTTGTATTCTTCGCAGCTCTGCTACCGGAATGGATTCCTTCCTCTTCAGGACCAGGAAAGTCTTGTTGTACTCAACAACTTGGCAAGTCCTTTCTTCCACTAAGATGCATTCTTTGTTGGCCCAATTGACCTATGGGAGAGGTTGTTGCTCAATCTAATTTTGAGTGTATGCTGGGAGACGTACATCTCCATCATCATCTGATAATCTCTCAATATCCTCAGACAAACAATCTTTCATTTGATGAAGAGTAAGTCTTTTGTTACTACACCTTCAAACCTCGAACTCATCTCGGCAATTGGCCCAATAATCCTCAAGTGCGGACACATGAGCATAGTTTTGACCAAGTCTGGATGCATAGACACCATGGGTATAATATGATCGTCTCTCGATGAAAGGCTTGAGGCCAAGTTTAGCCAACTCATCACCCATTATCTTGGCATTTGTTGATGATCTGCACTTGTAGATTCCTAATTCAAAAGGAAAGTTGAAGGCTGGTTTCTTTTTATTCCGCAAGCGAGTGTGAACATCAGATACTTGCCTTAGGAATTCCATGCAAACTACTTCATTTGATGGATACCTCGGTAACATGAGAGGTTGTTGCTCAATCTAATTTCGAGTGTATGCTGGGAGAAGTACATCTCCATCATCATCTGATAATCTCTCAATATCCTCAGACAAACAATCTTTCATCTGATGAAGAGTAAGTCTGTTGTTACTACGCCTTCAAACCTCAAACTCATCTCGGCAATTGGCCCAATAATCCTCAAGTGCGAACACATGAGCATAGTTTTGACCAAGTCTAGATGCATAGATACCATGGGGATAATATGATCGTCTCTCGCTAAAAGGCTTGAGACCAAGTTTAGCCAACTCATCGCCCATTATCTTGGCATTTGTTGATGATCTGCACTTGTAGATTCCTAATTCAAAAGGAAAGTTGAAGGCTGGTTTCTTTTTATTCCGCAAGCGAGTGTGCACATCAGATACTTGCCTTAGGAATTCCATGCAAACTACTTCATCTGATGGATACCTCGGTAACATAAGTGGAGCACCGGAATAGCCATAAACTCTTATGTAGGTGAAAGTAGAAAATTGAATAAACCAGTCTGCCCACTCCGCCATTGCTGTCCTAGCAGTTGATGAAATACGTATGTGTAACTCATTATCCAGGTCTCGCACTATATACATCAGGAAAGCTTCATTCACCCTTTTGTAGTGAACTCCAGCTGAGTGTAGTATTTGTAGACATGTTCTACATTCAAGGACCCCTCAATGTTCAACCCTCTGAATTTGCCTTGGAAGGCCACTAGGTAGGAGATCATGTGGAACTCATGCCTACTGAAGTATTCGGTTATTTGGTGATGAAGGCAGTCACTAATCAATGTTGGCCAATCATAAAACTCCGTTTTTTTCATGATATGAGGTATCACATAAAACATCCAGGGCTGAAACTTTGTCGCATCAGCTTGGCCAGTAATTCAGTTGAGCAAGGTGATTATTATAGCTATTTCATCCTTAAATTCTCCTCGCCCGATGTTCTTCGGCAATGTCTTATGTTTTTCCTTCATCCACTTCTGTGCAATCTTCTTCTTGTATTTTTCTTTATGCATCTCCCATACCCTTTCACAATCTTCCATAGAGATGGTAACACTTTCTGGCCATGGCGGAATTGAGAAGCATTTTTCAATCATATATGTCTTTAGGCTGCAAATCACTCTTCCATCCACCGACTAAATCTCCCTCGCTGCAAGATTGTAATGCTTTATGCAAGCAATTACAAATTCTAAGCTCTATACTGAAAAGGGAATAGATGTTGCTGCAAGAAGTCCTAAATGGCCAACGTGTCTAATTGTGACATTGCCCGTGTCTTCCAAAGCATGCAGATTGAATATTGGCTTGATGCAGTGCAAGTCAGTCTTAGCTGTCCCGATGAAGTCATGATACAATACTGATATGGTCTTGAACTCAATGGGAATGTACTCCATACTGCAAAACTCAAAGATTGACTATAAACTCACCTATATTCAGAAAAGTTTTTGCACACTTTCTATTTTTAGCTTGCTGATTTTCCTCTTCAAACGGATGAATTTTTTCAAAAATATTCTGAGATATGGGTTTTGTTCAAAATTTCGTTATGAGCAAACCCATAGCGTCCATTTTTTAAAAATTTCAGTGTAGACTGGAAAAGCAGCAAACCCTATTTTCCGCAGAAAAAGCATGAAAAAGCTGGCACCTGGGTTTTGTTCAAAGGACTGTTCTAGAAGGACCCAGATGATTGAAACTTGAAAATTTTGATGTTCTCTCGGACATGTGAAGAAAAAGCAGCTGCTACAACTTGAAAAATTTCTTCAAAAATTGTTCAGAATCATGAACTGAGATGACCCAAATCACTAGAAATTGAAAACTTCGACCTCCTTCTTCAAAGAATTGATGTTCTGGATGAAAAAGCATACGAAAAAGTAGGCCTCCTTGTATGTTGGTCTGAAAATTTATGAACTTGAAAAAATCAGCAGGTTTGAGCTCTCAAATCTTGAAAAGAAAAACTCTTTAGTTGCTACTCCTCTTCTCCTTGGACACCACCTGCAAGAAAAATATGAAAAATGAAAGACAAAGGCGCCTTAAATAAGTTTTGCCTTGAGAAAATCAGCTTTCTTTTGCTTTAACTCTTCAAACCCTAGCCTGAGCTTCTACATTGAACTTAGGCGTTTCTTCTTCATTTGAAATTTTGAAATTTCAAAACTTTTGGCTAAGGCATGGCATCATGACCGCCCTTCTTGACTGGAGGTGCCTATCTTCCTCAAAGTTTGTCGTTTTTTCAGAATTTCAACTTTTCTCTTGATTTTCAACCCCAATTTGATCTTGATTTCTAGCCTCCAGATTGATCTCATGAGTTGGCTGATGGTCCCGTTGCAGAGCCCGAGCGAATCTAATGAAGTTTGTTTGGAGGCAACTTTTCATAAAAACTTCATTCTGGCCTTCAAAAGCATGGGTGCCCATCTTCTTCTGGGGTGCCCACCATTACTAGTGTTAGCCATTTTTAACATTTTTCATTCTCTTTATGTTTTATGACCTTTAGATGATTTTGTGATTCTAGGAGCTAAACTGATCAGATCGACTGGCTGTCAGATTCACTAGATAGCTGAGAAGATTCTGAGGGGGGTCTCCTAGGAATGATGCCTCTGAAAAGCTGAGTTTAGCGGGTCAAAAGCTTGGGTGCCCCTGGCTAGCTGGGGCGCCCAACTCCTCCAAAGTTAGTTTACTTTCTGTGAACTTTACCCTTGCTTTTGACTTTTGTCATTTTACTCACGTTTTTCCCTCTATTCAACCTTCAACATCTGATGACTGCCAACACCGACAAGCATGCTAATGGTTTCATTGGAAAGCTTGATCAAATCTAAGGAAGTCACGTTGGAGACTGTATCTGCAAACTCATCCATTTAGGCCCTCAAAAACTTGGGCGCCTGTCTCCTTCTAGGGTGCCCATGGCTAGCAGAGTTAGACATTTTTACTCTGTTTCTACCTTGAAATTTGAAATCCTCTTGTCATGGCCCCTGTTCGATCTGAGTTTGTCGGCAGCTAATGATCCGATGAGCTTGCTAAGATATCCGTTGCAAAGCTGACAGGCAACTGAAGAGATTGAGCACATTCATGAACCCTAACTGTTGAATCTAGGCCTTCAAAACCCTAGGTGCCCATCTCTCTCTGGGGCACCCAAGTTCTCCAAACTTAGAATATTTTCTGATATTTTCAATTTTCTCCTTCATTTGAGGTGCTTTCCTTTGCCCTGCTGCCGGGAATGAAAAATTTTCTAAGGCATGAAGGTTTGGGCACCTATGCTTGACAAGGGTGCCTGAGCTTGGCAGATGGTCAAAATTTCACATTTTCCAACTTTGATAACTTCCCTTCTCCGTTCTCTGTTCTTCGTGCATGTTCATCATTAGCAACTTCTGTTCAATGCTTGAATGTTTGTTTCTGACACCTGGCAGCTGACTGACCTCCATTGATGACCTTGGTGCTCCTGAGAAAGCTTCTGAAAAAGCATAATAGACCCACTAGGGTAAAATTGACCTTTTCGTGATTCTGACTGCACCAACCTAATGAGGAAGTATTTTAAGCCAATCAAAATTGGTTTCAACCCTAGAAGCCAAACTTTCTATTTTTAGAAATTTTCCATTTTTATAAAATTTTGCCAGCATCCATTTCAAAAGAAACCCAAAAATGTTTTTATTTTAGAAAGTTACTAAAAATAGAAATTTTCCTAAAATTTAGGGTTGAAAAACTGAAATCTAGGTTTTGTTGATTTGGTCGCTCTGAGCCGACCCAGATTGTCAAATTTTGAAAATTTCAAGTTTGTGACCCTCATGCATGACATGCAAACCCCAATTTTGACCTTTTTTGTCATATTTTAACAAGACTTTGACTCATTTCTTCAAAATGCCTAAATATAGCAAAAATTTTAACTTGGGGTACAACAGATGGTAAAGGCTCTACCCCTTGACCTCACCCTATATCGCAAAAGGGAACGCACCAAGGGCACTATCCCCAGACCTCGTGAGGTGTGTTACCCCTCAACCCCACTAGGGGCATTGGCTCCAAACCCCCACGAGGGGTGTTGCCACTTGACCCCATTGGGGACATTGCCCCCAAATCCCTGTGAGGGATGCTACCTCTCAACCCCATTGGGGTCTCCACTCTCAGCCCCACTAGTCATTAGGATCTCTTGTTACATAAGAAACTTGATTACAATGAGGGGTCCAAGAGTGGAGACCAAAACTGACAACTTAGACAATTATCTTTATGCCTATCATTATATCATTGATCAATAATGAAGTATCATACTATCAAATATTCAAATGTCATTATTATTATAATATATAATATATCAAATGTATTTGCAATTCTATATATTTTTTAATTTTTTTTACACGCACACACATGCAGACACACGCACACACATACAGACACACACACACATATATCACAGCCATATCCAACCATACTATACCCAAGCGAAAAAAAATTGTTGTACCGGCATACCAAAACTTTGTACCCATACCCGCCTCCATACCAAAACTAACAACTTAGGTTGATTTAAAAGGGAATGCAAAAGATGAGACTCAAAGAGCATGCTATTCTAAAGAGGACACCTATTAGATCACTTGCCCCATACTCCATACGAGGGAGAGGATGCATTGCGTGTATTTTATGAGGCCACTACAAAGTTAACCGTTCAACATACTATGTGCTCCTTGGGATGCTAATATAAGAGGAATTTGATTTAAAATCCAAATGACTACAAATTGGTTGTTGGTTATTCTTTGCTATGGTTGTTCAGAAGTTTCTAGTTTACTTACTCTTCTAGCTATCTCCAAAGATGTCTTAATTTGGGCTAGACAACGAAACCTTTTAGTGGTCTTCTTGGGCCAATTACCAATCTTGGATGTATAGGCCTTTGTTAATTTCAATTTGATCAATTGCATGCTATCCCAAGGTGGCATTTTTTGGAAAAATGGCTTGTTTTGTCATTTAGAGGGTCAATTATTGGGCAACTAAGCTTTATTCCTATAAACACAAGAGCTTTTGTATAGTTGGTTGGTGATCATTTATGAATTTTTTTATCTATAATTTTCTTTGGTTGTAGCTTTTAATAAAATGCTTATTTTTACTTTATGGGTAAGGGAACCAATAGAATCCTCAACTTACCAATCAAAAAACAATAGACAACATAAAGGCGAGTTTATGAATTACCTTTGTAACTAATGATCTATCAAGAATCAATTATCATATCTATTTTGCTTTAATGTAATCTCCAATTCCACTTTCTTATCTAGTTGATGAAAGTACAACAAACTTCTTTTATAAAGAAGAGCAACCAAGAGATTTGAAAATATTCGACTGTTATTTACAAGAAGCAAATGCTTCATTTAAAGAATTTACAAAGTGAAGTTTCCTCAATCAAAGATTCAAGAATAGAAACATCAAAAACAACTTCAATAGAAACACTGCTAAATTACAGTATGTTACAAGAGTTACGTGATTGAGTATTAATAAATTAATTACTAAATATAATTTTAATACCCTCCCTTAATGCTCAATCTATCAACTACACCAAGATGCCCCCTAAATTTTACAAACTTATTTGAACTAAGAGACTTGGTGAGAATATCAGTAGTCTGATCCTCTATCGAAACATACTGCAATACTATTGATCCATCTTCGACAAGCTGGCAGATGAAATGACAATGAAGTTCAACATGCTTTGTCCTTTCATAGAAGACTGGATTTTTGGCTAGTTTGAGCACCCTTTGATTGTCACAGTACAAGGGAGAAGGCCCTTCTTGAGACATTTGCATGTCCGAAAGCACCCTTCGAAGCCAAACTGCCTCACAAGCTGCTTTAACAGTTCTTCATTATTCAGCTTCAGTCAAGGAAAGAGCCACTACATGCTGCTTCTTGCTAGTCCAAGTGACTGCACTTGTACCCAAACTGAATACATACCCTGAAGTAGACTTTTTGTCATCCACAGAACCTGCCCAATCTGAGTCTGTATAACCAATCAGCTTAGGATCTTTGACCCTTCCATACAAAATGCCAAAGTCAGAAGTGCCTTTCACATAATGTAGTACACGCTTCGCTACAACCCAATATTCTGCTTTAGGGGCTGTCATGAAGTGAGAGATGTAGCTCACTGCAAAACTAAGATCAAGTCTAGTAGTAGTGAGATAGATGAGGTTGCCTACTAGTTGCCTGAATGAAGATTCATTTTCCACAGGCGAATCTGATTTTGCTGATAGTTTGAGCCCTTTCTCCATAGGTGTTGATGCAAGTTTGCAGTCACTCATCCTGAACTTGTCAAGCAAACTGTGAGCATACTTAGACTAAGAAATGAAGATACTATCAATTGTTTGCCAAACCCCAACACAGAGACAATAATGAAGAAGTCCCAAATCTATCATGTCAAATGATTGATTGAGATTGTGTTTTATCTCCTCAATCAAATGTTTTGAGCTGCCAATAATGATAAGGTTATCAACATAGACAACCAGTACAAGAATATCATCACTAGAACGTTTAACATACAAATTTGAATCAGAAGGGCTCCTCTGGAAACCATGATCAATAAGGTACTTATCAATTTTCATGTACCATGCCCGTGGAGCCTATTTAAGGCCATAGAGTGCTTTGACAAGTCTACAAACTTGATGTTCTCTACCAGGACCCTTGAAACCAGGAGGCTAAGTCATATAGACTTCTTCCTATAGATCACCATTGAGAAAGGCACTCTTAACATCCATTTGATGGACATTCCAACCAAACTGAGTTGTTGTAGCAAGGACAAGCCGTATAGTACTCATTTTGGTTGTAGGAGCAAAAGTCTCCTCATAGTCAATGCCATCTGTCTGTGAGAACCCTTTGGCTACCAGTCTAGCCTTATACTTGTCAAGGGTTCCGTCAGCCTTATACTTAACTTTGTACACCCATTTGCAGCAAATGGGCTTCTTCCCAGGTGGAAGATCAGAAAGCACCCAAGTGTTGTTCTTCAAATGGCTACGATGTTCAGCTTCCATAGCCTGTTCCCACTCAAGTATGCCTTTAGCCTCGGAATATGTTTGAGGCTCAAAGATGCTATGCAAATTGGCCATGAGAGCAAAGTTGGCAATGTTCCGTTGCTTGCTCTTTTTCCGAGCAATTCTACCCTCGATCAATTCATCATCATGAAGATCACTAATGGTTTTGGCATACCATTTAGGCCGAAGAGTAGGACCAATATCTGAATCAAGAGGAGCAACATCACCATGTGTGGCTGGTACAAAATCAACTGGATCAAGATCCAGATTGTCCTAAGGAGGGGCGGGTGGTGGAATATTCTGCTGAGGTGGCTGCTCAACTGTAGAATCCCTCCCTATTGGCAATATTGTCATTGATGTCAAAGGCATATGAACAAGATCATTATCATTGAAGTATGAATGGAATTGTTAGGAAATTGTCATTGATGTGAAGTCAAAATAAGGAGATTGATTGTCACAAATGATATTTTTGGAGACCTTATAAAGAATATGAACAGTTATAAGTATGCAAATCAAACAAGAGTGATAAAATATTTGATGTATTAAACGAGGAACAAAAGTTCCTTATATAGATTTACAAGGTACGATGTTTCTAAAAGAAACGATTGTAGACAGCAGATAAAAATAGAAACTACCTAAAATAACATAAGACGACTAAGATGACCATTATATATTATTTAATATATTTAATACCCTCCCTTAATGGTCATCGTTCTAACTACCCACAAAAACAAAGAACATTCTGCCACAAAAGACAAGAGTCTGCCACTGACTCTGCCACTTGAGATGAGTCTGTCACCAACCCTCCCAGAAACTGCAGAACTTCTGAAAAGTAACCAAAACAGATCACAAAGCATCCAACCTGATGTTGGGTAACAAAGTTGTCCCTCCCTGTAGCCAGAGACACCGAAAAACAGCTGCCACGATTTTGAGGAAAAATCGGCAAACCCTTCAAACTTTTGCAAATGAGCACGACGCCCCAGAACAGACTGCAAGAAACCACGATTTTTGAGGACAAAATCACAAACCCTCAAACTGAAGTTTACAAAGCATTGTTTTTTCAGAAAAAAAACAGTAAAAAACTCTCAAATAAATCCCACGCATCTATGCGAATTACAGAAGACCATACAAAACATCGTTTAAGGAAAAAACGGTAAAACCTTTCCAAAACCTCACATAATTTTTTCAGGAAAAAGTATTAAAAACCCTCCAAATAATTTTATTAAAACCCATCAAATAATTTTTAAGGACAAAATTATAAACCACCAAATAATTTTTGAAAAATTTATTAAAAGCCATAAATAATTTTTGTGGAAAAAATTATAAAAACCCATAAATTATTTTATTTTATTTTTAAGGCAAAAAATTATAAAACCCATCAAAAATTTGGAACCCTCGATTTTGAGGAAAATCGGAAAACCCTAGATCGCAGCAAATACTTAGGTCAGCACCACCAGCATCACCACAAAATTGCAAGAAAAGAAAAAAGTTGAAACCCGCCAAAGCCCTAGCTGCAATCCTCCATAGCCAACGCGAGTAGCAAGGGCACACACAGCCAAAAAAAAAATCCAAACAAACGCTTTGCAAACAGAAAACGCGACTTGCAGAGCCGTGAGTTGGCGCGAATGTTAACAGATCGTGCGAGCAAAATGCAGGTCACGGCTCTCCCACCACATATCCGCACCAAAAGGACGCGTGAACACCACAGGAGCCCACGAAAAAACGACATGCCCAAATTTGCAGATGGAAACGAACAAAAGGGCACGAAAAAAAATTGACGCGAAAATATGCAAGTCGCACCCAAAAAAAAACGATTTTTACAGTCGCGATTTTTGCCGGAAACAAAAAACGCGATACTCACAAAAAATTCTTCACGAAATCTTCAAAAAATAGACGCCTCACAAAAAATTGCTTCAATTTCTCCTTCAAAAACCTTTGGAAAAAATTTCCAGATAAAAGAGGCTACGAATTTTTTTTATTAAAAAATTCGCCAAACTTTGAAGAACGACATCGGCTCTGATACCATGATACAATATTCAATGTATTAAACGAGGAACGAAAGTTCCTTATATAGATTTACAAGGGACAATGTTTCTAAAAGAATCGATCGTAAACAGCAAATAAAAATAGAAACTACCTACACTAACAGAAGACGACTAAGATGACCATTATATATTATTTAATATATTTAATAAAGAGAAAGCAGCAATCAGATCTTATAATTATGCAGATCAAACAAAAGAAAGCAGCAATCAGATCTTATAATTATGCAGATCAAACAAAAGAAAGCAGCAATCAGATCTTATAAGTATGCAGTTCTATGTATAAAGTCTCAAGTTTTATACATATATATATGAAGGCAAAACTGTTACACTAAAAGACAAAAATGTGTCTTATATAGAGTTTGAGGAAATAGCAGCGATTAGTATTAATAAAGGAAATCAAAAAAGCAGAAAATTTAATTGCCAAAAACTTGCGATGGATTTATAAGGCAGCACTTATATTAATAGAAAATGAGCATATAAGACAAAACCACAAAAAGACAAAATAAACATAAGACAAAAATGTTTTATATAAGACAATTCGTGGCATAGAGTAAGCTGCTGGAAAATGACAAGAACATTACTTAAAACAATAACTTTATGATATAAAGCATACCATTTAGTGGCAGCAATTACACTAAAAGAAGCGCTTCCTTACAAACAACGATTAGTCAAACAAATATTAAGAAGGCGGCAATATATGAAATGGTGTGATCTTCCATTCAGAAATTAATAATGTTTAAAATCAGATTTTTCTGAAAGGTACGATTTGTCTTAATGAAACAAATCGACTAATGAAACAAAATGATTCTATTGAAGGCACATTTTCATATGACTAAAAACATCATAAATAGAAGGACACATCTTTTTTGAAGAGAAGTGATCCATATTCAGATTTGCTAAGAAAAAGATATTAATGGAATGATGCGATTATTCCTCTGAAGAAATACGATTAGGTTCTGAAATGATACAACTTTTCTAAAGAGATGCAACTTTGTTTTCTGAAGTGATGGATTGGTTCTTGAAAAGGAACGACTCATTTCAAAACAGATTTATTAAAAGGAAAATATGAAAAGGTATGATTAAGCAAACTGGCAGATTTTAAAAGATGCAATCCCTTTCAAAAGGTTGCAACAGTTGAGCAATATATACATATATGGTTCATTTCAGATTTGAAAAAGTGGTGTGAGAGTGTGAGCATGATGATGCGAGATAGAAGAACAGAATGGTGTATCTTGTGTGAGCTTTAAGGAAACAACATACATCACAAAGAGAAGACAAGTTGAATATAAGAAGCAGATTAGTAGTGAAGAAGTCATACAGATTTATGATCAGCTTGCAAACATTTTCAAGAAGAATTATATCAGATCTTAGAAAAGGGTTATAGCAGACTTGGTGCAAGATTGAAAGAGATATATTTGAGCAGCATTGTCCATCATCCGTTGAAGAAGCAACTTTGAAAGTGGAACTTTGTTTCTGAAGCTATTATCTTTTGCTAAGTTGGTGCTTGGCAAGTGGGGGTTGGTGCCTCCAGTAGGTTGGTGCCTACAAATTGAGGGAGTTGGTGCTTCCTATAGGTTGGTGCCTACAAAACAGTTTAAGAGGTTGGTGCCTCTAGTAATTTGGTGCCTACAATCATTATAAACTTATATAAATATACAGTACATTATTTGTACCGTGGTTTTCTCCCGCAAGAGTTTCCACATAAATATCGGTGTTATTGTGTTCTTCTCATGTGCATAATTATTGATGTTGAGTGAATGGTGTTATTGTGATTGGTAAAGTTTTAAATTGGTAAAAGTTGTGTTATACTAATTCATTCCCCCCCCTCTCAGTATAATTGTGTGCTCATCATTCCCATCATGTGAACTCAGGGGAAGATAAACACCCAATTCAGAAGCTATCGGAGGCTGATCCTCAGGATGCACAAGAGTAGAAGATTGAAAGAAAGGCCCAGTATTTTCATCAACCACAACATCACAACTGAAGATGAGACGATCTCTATCTACATCAATCAGTTTGTATGCCTTATGATTTTCACTGTATCCAGTGAACATGAGTTTCTGGCTTTTGGAATCCAACTTCATGCACTTGGCATCTGGAATCCAAACATGAGTTGTAGAGCCAAAAAACTTTCAAGTGGCTAATTTTAGGCTTGCATCCAGACCAGACTTCTTCAGGAGTCATCTTCTTAACCGCATGAGTAGGAGATCAATTCAGAAGATAGATTGCAATATAAACTGCTTCAGCCCAATTTTTCTTAGGAACATGTCTATGTTCCAACATAGAACGAGCCATTTTAGTGATGGTGCAATTTCTACATTCTACAACACCATTCTGATGTGGGGTGTATGGAATGGTAAGTTGGCACTTAATGCCATGTGTAGCACAAAATGTGGAGAAATCAAAAGAACAAAATTCCCCCCCCATTATCAGACCTAAGAGTGACTATAGGAGAACCAGACTCTTTTTCAACTAAGGCCTTATACTGCTGAAATATACCAAACACATCTGATTTGTTTTTCAAGAAATACACCCACATTTTTCTGCTGAAATCATCAACAAATAATAAAAAATACCTACAACCAGTGACTGAAGAAGTATTCATTGGACCACATAAATCAGCGTGAACCAACTTTTATACCTTGGAAGCTCGCCAAGAGTCACCATCCGAAAAGGGAGTCCGATGCTGCTTTCCAGCCTGACAAGCCTCGCATACTCCATGATTTTGAGTCTGAATTGCAGGGAGGCCACCAACCAAATCATCACGAGCTAACTAAGAGATATACTGCATGTTCAAGTGCCCATAACGTTCATGCCAGAGACTGTTGATGTATGTACTCCTGGCTGCCAAAGCATGCTCATGAGAATCACCAAAGTCAATGAGTCTATAAAGACCATGATCCTAAATGCCCTGAACAACTGTTGTGCGTGTCTGTCTGTCAACAATGTTGCAAGTGTGATTGCTGAAAATGATATCCAACTAAGGAGAGTGTGTCATAATTTGACTGACAAAAAGAAGATTCAACTCCATGCCAGGTACAAAGTATACATCGAGAAATATTAAATTTCTCCCTCCATATTGAATTTGTACGTTGCCCTTGCTGACAACAATATACTCCTCACCACCTCCAAAGATGACTGAATCTCTAAAAGGCGTGTACTCAATGAACCAATCCCGGTGATGAGTGAAGTGTCGAGAAGCACCTGAATCTAAGTACCAAGCAGAAGATTTCACAAGATCTGCAAGAGTCTTGGCCATGAAGGCATAGAATGCAGACTCCTTCTGCTCGTGTGCTCTGTAACAATTGCCTTAGGTTTTGACTCTCCTTGTTTTTTTTGTTCAAAAGCCAAGCGTTTCCGACAATCTTTCTTCATGTGACCAAACTTATGGCAGTAATTACATTGAACATTCTTCTTCTTAGAAGAATCTGAAGACTGTGCTTGACTGGACTGCTGAGAGGGTTGATTTTTACCCTTATTTTTTTGAACTGTCTTAGCAGGAAACGCCTACTCTGAGAAGGACGAACTGGCACCGCTACCGAACTACTGTTTCCAACGATCCAGATACAAAAGTATGGTGCAAAGGTCTGGAAACTTCAAATCAACATTAGCTTAAGTAATGTTGAGATATTCAATAAAATGCTCGTAAGATTTTGGTAGACTTTTCAAAGTGATAACTACCATGTCTTCTTCCTCCATTTTCCGACCAATCGCCTCAAGTTGATCACGGATGTCCTTGATCTTGGCCAAGTGCACCTGCAAAGATGTTTTCTCATCCATCATGATAGAAAACAGCATGTTTTTCAAGAAGAACGCACGGCTTTTGTCGAAAGTTTCATGAAAATCCTTCAGATGATCCCAAATCTCCTTCATTGATTTACCAGATGGAACCTGAGGCAGCTGATCATCGGTGACGGACAGCTTAATGAGCATCACCGCTTCACAATTCTGCTCATCAAACTTTTCCTGATCTTTATCACTGGATGTTGGTCATGTCTTGTTACCCAAAATGATTTGATCGAGGCAGCGATATCAAAGATAATCATCATGCGCTGCTTCTAGATATTGTAGTTACGACCATTAAACTTTTGACTACCCTCGAGCATGATGTGAGACAAAGAAGCCATTTCCACATAATCTAGCAAAAAAGAGGCACGAAACCCCACAAATGCAGAAATTTGTCAAAAAATGGTGGCACAAATCCCGAGGTGGAGAGCAAAGGGGCCCACACATAGAAAATTCAAATAGCAAATTCGCCCAAAAATTTGCAAAATTATGTAAATAGGTTCACAAATCCTCCAAAACCCTAAGCAATTTTTCAAAAACCCTAGGCGATTTTTTTTGTTTTATTATTCAAAAGTTCTGAAGAATACACAAACCCGTGCAAAGGGCAAAAAACTATGTTCAATGTGCAAAAATCGCGACCTCAAAAGCAAAAAAATGGTCGCGTGTAGAACAAACCAGCACCTTCATGAATCCAAAAAACAACTCTAAAACCCTTCAAAAAAAAAGCCAAATGAAGGTCGTGCAAGTAGTATAAGGGGAAAATGTGCTCAGAAATGAGGAGAAAATTCGCACCGAGTCCAGAAACCCTCCAAAAAATGCAAAAGAGGGTTGCGCAAATCAATATAGACGCCCAGAAACCCTCACGCACAACACACAAACAGGCCGCGCGATTTCACAAATGAAGGTTGTGATTTCTTCTTTTTGTGAATCCAGACAATATGCGAAAATCAAAAAGAAGAAATATGACGCCACAAAACAAATCTCTCGCCCAGTCGATTTGCTCTAATACCATGTAAAGAAGAACAACCAAGAGATTTGAAAATATTCGATTGTTATTTATAGGAAGCAAATGCTTCATTTAAAGAATTTACAAAGTGATGTTTCCTCAATCAAAGATTTGTGAATAGAAACATCAGAAACAACTAAAATAGAAACACAACTATATTACAATATGTTACAAGAGTTACATGATTGAGCATTAATAAATTACTTACTAAATATAATTTTAATATCTTTCTCTCCAATTGTTGGGTTTAAGTGTTTTTCTCCTATCTATCTTTGGTTTTCTCTTAGTCAATAGAAGATTTGTGAAATAGGACAAGCCTTCACATGGTTGGCATAAGGTGAGCTCCACTAGGGATTTCAAGGAATACTCCAGAAAAGCAAGAGTGTCTAGCACAACAAACGATGAGTATGAGATATTTTAAAGTGCCTGGTTAGTGAACATCAATGCAAGAACAAATAATTGTTGTGCATTTTTTTACACTCCATTTCAAAACACTTATTTCGGTTAAAGAAAAAGAAGATATGGCACATGCCTCTCAAACACCACGCAAGGTAATCCAAGGTTAAAGAAGCTCTAAGAAGAATGGCCCTATCAACATTTCTTGTGCAACATCCTTCAAAGCATAGAAACATTAGGAAGTACAATTTTAATATCACCTCTCCACCAACATTCAAAACCATTGATAAAAAACAACAATCAACAAACGACGCACATTTAAAAGGTGGCAAGGGTGTTCCATTATTCCAAGTGCACTATTGGTTTTGCGAAATGTAATGACAATGTCTTGCCAAGAATTGTGGAACCATCAATCTCCTTTGCATCTAATAGCTCTCACAATGCATGTGAGATATCAAAGAGGTTAGTAGTTATTGACACATAATTAGTAGAAATCAATGTGAAGTGGTGGTGAGGCCCACAACATGTTCAAAAACTTTCTAAACCCTCCAATCAAATCTTACTTGAATAGCTCTCGCATCATTTTATTGTGTCAAATAGCTTGCATATTTAATGATTAAGGAAACAAATCATTAAAGAAGTGAGTTGTGGTTACTAGAAAACCAAGGCTAAAGATTACAAAGGAGATTTACAGTAAAATAAAAACACCACAATATTAAAGGTCGTCTCACAAAAAGTAGGTGAATGGGAGAGTTCCATAATTTACTTATGTGAAATTAAAATTAAAGTGAATCTCTAAAGTGTTAGTAATGCTTCATAATAGGATTATCATATAAAGCCAAAAAGGGGAGCTGTAAAAAATCAAGTGGAAAGTCCTTGATATTTACAAAGGAAAGAATAAAGTGAAAGCTTTATTAAAGCTCATGACATTATAATAACAATATTTTATAATATTTGCCCTAAAATTGCATAACAAGAGGATGTAAAGAGTATAAAGCAAAGACTATTATTTTACCCTAAATATTCTTATGGGAGCTCACAAGAGAAGAAAGAACAAGCAAATAGAGAATAATGTGACAATCATCATGTAGAGAGAAGGTAGGGTTTTCAGCATGTAAGAATGTAGGCAGGGGATGTGCAACATTTAAGTGAGACAAAGGTGAACAATTTACGGGGCTTAATTTTACCATAGAAGCAAAAAAAACGAAAAAATTGCAATTGATTGAGAATCGGGTGTGGTAGCGATTTTTCCTAGTAAAAATTGTGTTTCATACACAAATCATTGACTGTGATTTTCAATGATTTTTTGAAGTTAAATCGTGAGTAAATCTTAGGTAAACTCCCACCAACGTGCCAACTTGTCATGTGATTTACCCACATGATTTTTTCCCTATCTAAAACCCACAACTGGCTATTTATAGGGTATTTGCATGACACATTTACCATAGAACTAGAAACATGAGGTAGGAATGGCCAATCGAGACATTTACCAAAATAGCAATGCATTTGTAGGGAATCGAGATGCTTACTAGGTAGGCAGAGTTTTGACTATGTGATACAGAGTTAGATAATTTATTTGTAACGGTTCCTTCAAAAGTATCAATTTTCACCCCTTTGCACAATTTGTTAAAAAGTGGATGAGAGTCTCAGTTATCGGACCCTTTGTAGATCTTTAATTTATGGAGCACATTCAAATGCATGTAGGCATGTTGGCTCCAACCTTACAAATGATTTTTTGGGTATTAAATTCAATTAATTAGTAGTTGTGCAGCAGAGCTTCTCCTTCATCCAATTGCACTTTGGCTGGTTTTGGATGTGGATCTTCAAATTGATAGGCCAATTTACATCAGGATTGCCCTTCTGATCTATCTTCCAAAGTTTGGGATTTATTAAGTAGAAACCGGGTAGTTCTATTCTTAGTAGGTCTCTGGTCTTTTCTTATCTTGGTAATAAATTTCCAATTTTGACTTTAAGATTTGGAGCCATCATTCCTTAGTCTTGACTCTTGATACTTTGCCTTTGCTCCTTGGCAATGTACCAGTTTCAGTTCTGTCGTCAACCAATTCTTTGGTGTTCAGAATATAAATGTGTGAAGTGCCTGTGCTTGAAAGACTCAGCTAAGATATAAATACTGCTTGCTAAGTAAGAAAGCCATTAAAGCAACTGCTAGATTTTTCCCTTTGACTTAGATATAGACCCTTTAATAGTTTCTCAAATGAAACCGACAACGGCTTCTCTACATTTCATTGAGGTGACATTTAATGTTCCCTTCAGTTTTAATTCACCATATGTATGCATTTCTTCATCTCACTTGTATTCTGTAATTTCTAAGTAGCTGCAATCATAACATGATATGAACTAAAAGATTCTTTTAAAAGTCCTGAAGCCTAATATAATGTAATCACTCCTTTAATACTCAAAACCATTGCATTTCCTCATCTCAGATGTATTTGCAGCGTTCCACAGGGATGCAATGATCTCATTTTTTATTAACAGAGGTAGGCATATCTAGAGTGTCTGATTTTGTATGACATCTAATGAGTAGTTTTAGTTATTAAAAAAAAAAACTAAAATCAACATCAGTTTTTATCACTGGAAGTTCTGTAAATTTCCAATAAAAGGAATACAACAACAAAACCACATCTACGGATAGTTAAAATTGCATTAAGAAATTTATTTTATATGTGTATTTTATTGTGATATCTTCATTACAATTTGGTATTTATGGGGATTTTTACTAGGATTTACCGTAGAGTAACTGGCCATATGCCACTAGAAGCAGCTGCTTTCACACTCACATTGGCTTCTCCATGTATAGGAAATGAATGTACGAACAAAACAGATGAATCCCCTCAATGAGTCTAATACCTGTAAAAGTACCCATCCACAACTCTCACTCATTACCTTTCTGCTACAACGTAAAGCTGCGCCTATTACCTGTCTTACAATTTAAAACATCTTATGAAATTGATATAAACCATCAATTAGTTATAACTTATAAAGTG
The DNA here is from genome assembly GCA_007115665.2 of Sequoiadendron giganteum. Classification (NCBI taxonomy): domain Eukaryota; kingdom Viridiplantae; phylum Streptophyta; class Pinopsida; order Cupressales; family Cupressaceae; genus Sequoiadendron; species Sequoiadendron giganteum. The sequence continues at coordinate 375,642,650 of CM021110.1, forward strand.
AAAGCTGTGTTATATCTTAAATTAGACTTTCCTTTTTTATAAGATTAAACAAGATATTCAAATGGATGATGATGGATACTTTTACCGTGCTTGGACTTATTCTTGATTTCCAACTTTTCTCCAGTGCCTTACAATCTTCACAAATGCTAGACAAAAAGACATTTTCTCATGTATATTGTTAGTAGAGATCATAGAACAGGTCAAAATCAAGGGATAGAAGCACTCATCAGATCGATGAAGAGCAGCAGGTCCCATCATCAACAGCCCCACATAGGAGGCCCCATCACAGATATCCAGTCCAGATTGGCCAGTCTTTCAAGCTTTGACAGACTATGATTTTGAGTAACTTAAGTCAATTAGGTGTCTTAGAATCAGTTCCCAAGTGATACACTCACAAAATGAATAACTAGTACCCCATTAGAAGGTTATTTTATTGTTTCCATTATCCAGTTATGTTCTTTTTAATTCTGAATCATGATATATTTTAAACTTTTTGTTTTACTTTAAATTTTTTACTGCTGCAATACTGATATCACTGGTCAATTCAGTGATGTCAATTACATTTTCAATCTTTGATTTAATTTTAATAAATTAATATTGAATTCAATACATTATATGAATTTCTAAACTAAAATTTCAATGTCATGTATAGTTAGTCTTGTAGAAATCTGAGTATTCCCCTTGCTGCCCCCAAAAAAAGCCCCTGGACTGCCATCCTTGAAACACAACATTAATTTACATACCATTACAATACACAGAAAATTGGGGGATATTTTTAATAACTTCCACCTTCCCCTTCTGTTCCAGAGCATAATACTAGCAAACGAAACAAACTATCCTAGTTGATGTGTGCTATTATATTTGAGAAAATGTCTTTTTAGGATGTTGAAGCACTTATTGGTGCCCTCTTATGCTTTGAAGTCTGTTGACCATTAAAGCAACCATAAGAATAATGTCCTATTAGACAGGCAAACAAGTATAAACTTTTTTTTAGAAGTGCTAATTTTCAGCATGCATGTATACAGAAACCTAGATGATCATGGATTTCACCTAAGTCGGCATCCACACCCTCTCAAAGTTATTCTCCTTTCTATGTAACTTCTATTCTAGTTTCCACAATATTGTAATTGTGTTCTCTTTTAAGATTTGAAAACAATAAATGAAAGAAAACTAGAAGTTAGAATTCAGGTGTTTTTAAGCTATTTTAGATTTCAATTTTTGGCCTCTTCAATTTTTCATTAAAGCCATTTTCAGATTTTAAAGATTTAGCTATACCAATAAGTTTCCCAAAGATGAATAAGGTGGCTTAAAATGTCAAACAAAACTTTGGCTACACAATACACCCAAAAAAAACTCAACAATGTGTCTTCTTAAAAAATTTGGCATCATTTGCCTTGAGATAATTATTTTTTGTAAATTTGGTATCATGAAAGATTGAATTAAAATGCTTTTACAGATTTGATCATAATGCTATGTCAGAGAGAGTTTGCGTGGACACATTGCACATCAGTCTCGAGTACAACTAAGGTCAACTACAACTGGTGTTTGAATGATTTCAATTGTGGCATTAATCACTTCAAATAGCATTTGGCAAAGGAGGCAAGACATGACACATTGCTTGCTCAACCTGCCCTGCAGATGTCATATATCGAGCAAAACAAGCTCTTCAGGCGATCCCTAATGATAAGGCAAAAAAGGCAAGAACTAGGACAGATATAGCTTCTAATTCTACAAATGTTAGGAGCAATCCTTTGGATGAGACAGCTGGTGCAAAAGAGTCTTTCAAGAAATTTGGGTTAACACATTCTTCTACAACACAAGTGGTGGAAACATTAATTCTTTGTTCGCACCTTGCACTACACCAAGATCACAAACCACTTTGCAGAGTGCAAGATGGAGGAAGAAAGTCCATGAACAAGCAAAAAAGGCAATTGCAAATTTATGGTACTACTCTAGCCCACCATTCCATGTTGTCAGGTCTTCATACTGGCAAGGTATGGTGGATGCTATTGCAACTGCAAGTCTTGGGTTCAAAGCAATGTTCCACAGGGACGAAAACCCCCCCACCCCCCCCCCCCCAAAAATCCTATCACACCCGAGATAGGGACATCCCCGAGATGTTGGGACGTCTAGGAAATGTCCCTTCGGCGTCCCTCTGTCGTCTTCGCATTTTCCCGCCGTCGCCTAAATGTTTCTCTTTCAAGGGGACATTTCCTCGACATTTCTGGCCAAAAGGGGACTCTGGGACATCCCCGAGACTCCCAAGAAACTCCCAGGTGTTTCCCACGAAAATGAAGAAAATAATGATTTTTTTTTTTTAAACTTCTAGTTCTTGTTCCAATGTCTCTATTTTGATTTTCAATGTTCACTAGTTCAATGAAATCATTGCAATGTGTTTAAAGTCCATAGTAATGAGACTCACAAGTTTGAAAAGTGCAAAAAAACATAAAAATTTAAAGTTAAAACCTTTTGTTTCACTTATTGTGAATGCAAAATAATTTGGGCGCTACCCCTTGACCCCGCTGGGGGCGTTGCTCCCAGACCCCCACGAGGGGTGCTGCCCCTCAACTCCACTAGGGGCATTGCCCCTCAAACTTGAGATTATGGTTGTTGCATCAGCCAAGACCTATCTTAGACACATTTGTAGGAAGGATGCAAGCTCCTCTGAGCCATAGACTTCTAATTATTGTTTTGATATTTCATATTTGTTTATAACATTTGATGTCATAGATTTCATATTCCATGAGTTTTGTATACATTTGAGACTTTGACTATATAGTAATATATCTAAGTGTGCTATTTACTTCAAGTACTATTTAAACTTTACTTATTCCTTATGCTTCTATAGTTATACATCTTTTTACAACTATTTTTCAAGTACTATATGTATTTTAGCACCGGTCCCCCGTCGCCTCCAAACTTAGGCCCCCCGTCTTCTCATCAAGAAAATCAGTGGAACTATGGTTCAAAGCCACATCTTATGAGACATTGAGGGTTGGCATGTTCAATGATGCTATACAGGACATTAGGATGTTGTGAAGGAACATCGACTAGAGTGGGCAAAGGCTGGTTGCACCATAATGTCAAATAGATGGACAAATAGAACAAACTGAACCCTCATCAACTTCCTCGTCTCTTGTGATATTGGCACATTTTTTTGAAATCCATGGATGCATCAAATAGAATCAAATCTGCAGTTGCATTGTTTGACTTGTTTGACAAAGTGGTCATAGATGTAGGGCTATCAAATGAGGTTTCACTTTATTACAAACGATGTTGTTTGTGTTGTTGCTATGAGACTCCTGCTAGACAAATACACCTCTATGTTTTTTTAGCTCGTGTGCAACACATTGCCTTGATCTAACCCTAAAGGACATTGAAAAACTTGAATGGGTTAAGGAGGTATAGCAAAAGGCTCACACAATTACCAAATTCATCTATAATCACACGAGGGTGTTGTGTATGATGTGCTCTTTTAGAAAGGGCAAGTAGCTAGTTCAACCAGGGGTTACAAGATTTGCAACACAATTATTTGCATTGCAGACTCTTTGCCAACATAAAATGAATTTGAAGCAAATGTTTGTTTCAAAAAAGTGATTGGAGTCTAGCTACACAAATCAAACAAATGGCATAACAATGACAGAGTACATTTATTGTACAAGTTTTTGGGATGAGGTTGAACAAGTTGTAGAATTCTCAAAGCCTCTAACATAAGTTTTGAGACTAGTGGATGGGATGAAATCCCCCATGGGCTATTTGTATGAGGCCATGGATAGGGCCAAAGTGGTGATGAGGGGTAGGATGGAAAATAACAGAGACAAGTATATGCCATTATGGGACATAATTGATAGAAGATGGGATCAACAGATGCATTCTCCTCTCCATTCTATTGGATACTATATGAATCCAACGTTGTTTTATAGCTCCTCGTTCAAAGATGATGACGTTGAGGTCACACAAGGCTTGTTCATGTGCATGGAGAAAATGTTCCCTACCTTAGAAAAATTGCAGGCAATTACTGCAAAGTTGCTAATTTACAAGTAAGCAAGGGGTTGTTTTCTCAACTATGGCTATTGTAGAAGCCAAGAAGACATTCAAACCAACTAGACTCCATAAGATTTTGACAGTCTCTCTGTATTGTGGACATGTATGTTAAATGTGTTAAGATTTTAAGATAATCATACATGATATTATCTCAAACTAATTTGTGTTTTTCAATGCAATGGTGGGTGGCCAAAAAACAAAAAATCTTAGATGGATGGCAAGACGCATTTTAAGCCAAACATGCAGCTCATCCACTAGCGAGCGTACTTGGAGTGTTTTTGAATACATACATTCCAAGAAACGCAACTGTCTAACACGACAATAGATGAGTGAATTAGTGTTTGTTCACCACAACCTCCACCTGAAGCTAAAGAAAGCTCAAGGTTAGACTTTTAATATACTTGCAATCTTAGTTATAATTGTATTCATTATATTTTTTACTTTCAATCATTAAGACTAATTTCTACATGGACAAAATCAAGTACTGATGAGGATGACAAGCCAACTAACCTTGATGAAATTGATCCAAAGTCTGAGTGGATTGTAGATGATGATCAATTTCTCGAACTTGAGGATTTTGATATCCTAATGGGGGCCAGTGTTGGTGGTGATGTGATTGAAAAACTTAAGAGAGGCTCTGACCCAGGAGCCGCATCATCAAGACCAGTAGCTCTTTAGTGTAGCTCTCTATGTAGTAGCAAGATTCATTGCCTACATCTGATTTTTTAGAACTTCGTACTTAGTATGTATGTTGACTTTGTAAAAACTAGATTGTAATTGAAAATTTGTAAACTGTTAGCATCTAATTATTATTTATGCATTATGAAGTATGTTTGGTGCAATGCAATCAGCAATATGAATATAAACAACAAAAATTTATATTCTACAATTCATGGGCTAAACTATCAATTTTATTTGCTCTCTACGTCTCTATGCTATGGAAATTCCTTTAAATTTCAAATACAAGTTTTTATCCCCCTTTTTTTAATTACTTTTTTTTTAAATCTGATTTTTTCCTGATTATACTTTTGGTTTACCCATTTTTCCCCAAAAGATTTTTGCTGCTATAGTTTTAACATTTATTTTTACTCCACTTCATCAAGCAATTATGTTTTTAGCAATTATTGATCAATTTCACCCTTTTCGGTGGTGCTAGCAAGATCATGGGCAGGTGTTCTCCATGGAGGATGGTTAACGGATAGTGGAGAAATTCTTTCCTTCTATTAATTTATCTTTCATTGTTCACTCTAATTTTCCCTCTCTTCTTCTGAATTTTCTAATCTATATATTGTATTCATGTTCATTCATATAGGGGAGGGAGATTAGACAAAACAAAATCTCTACCATTTTGTATCCAAAATGTACAAATGTAGACCTTTGGACATGCAATTCATCTTGTTGCTTGGATCCACGGTGACATATATAACTATGTAAACATTTTCAGTCTTTTGTAATTGCTTGCCATTGTTTAGCTTTTCATGAACAAAATGCCCTATTCATTTTGTTCGTCTCTATTTTTGCTTAAGAAACTTTCTCCACCCTTTTATTTGCCTTTACAAATTTGATTTTGATGTCTAAGATTGGTTAACCTAGTTGGGCAACTTCTAACCTTCTACAAATCAATGATCATACAAACATTTATCTCCACCCTTCATAGCTATGGTTGTGTCTCATTGTCCCTTTGACTATTAAGTGATGCAAATAGTCTTGTGCAATTAAAAGGGTTTCATGTGGTGCATCACCTTTTTAGAATAAGTTTTCATTTCCAATTCTTCTTTCTCCCTTTTCCTTGCAAAGCATTCCAAAAGAGCTCATTAAAAATCTTACACTTCCTTCTAGAATCTGGAAGGTTGTCCTGCAAACTGCGTCCCACATTTGCAAGCTTCCCATATGCTTGGTGTAAACACAAGTATAGATCTGAACATCAACAACAATAAATCCCAAATTATTGGGCTTGTTGAGGACCTTGGGTTTATCTTAACCCACACCATAGGAAAACCTTGCTATAGAAAGGAACCTCAAACCATCAGTGGAGACATAGTTGTTGAGAAAAATAATAATTCAAAAATTTATTGTGACCTAGCTTTGGCCTCAATCATTGTCCAATGGATATATTGAATGTCGTGTCTGATATACTATCCAGCCATGTTGTAAATGTGCTTTTCAATGATTTTTCACAAAAAATAAATTTATTAAATTATAAAAAAAGCAGTTCGCTTTTTTTATTTAAAGGTATCCTAGTTCCCAATTCTTTTCAGTTATAACAGTTTTCATCAGAAATTTCCAGTTTGCAATAGTTTTCAGAAAATCCCAGTCTGATTACATTTAAAGTTCAAACCTAGGGTCAGTGCAGCTGTTCATATTCCATTAATTTCCAGTAGTTTAGCTTTCATAACCTTTGAAATGCTCCAGTTGTTGATAGTTGCAGTACAAAATTTGCAGCAGCCTTTGTTTAATTAACTTAGTGTCCAGTTTTTACAGGTCTCTCAAGATTACACAGTAAACCTTAAATACGGGCGCAAAAAACGGGGGGTCTACAGTAAACCTTAAATATGAGGAAAAAAAAAGTCTACAGTGAATCATCAATATGGAAAAAATGACCTGCAGTGACCCTTAAAAATGGAAAAAGGTCTAACTTGAAATGTGTTTTATAGGTGGACCTTAAATATTAATGTGCTAAACAAAAATTGAAAAATAGGTAAATTACATATTTAAGAAATATATTAATTTACAATAATTTTGAAAAACCCTAAGATCTGTGCCCCCAACTTTAATAGAAAAACAAATAAATGAAATCTTGTAATTTAAAAAATATATATAAGTGTATATTAATTTCTGCCAAATTATTTTAAATAGCTCTACCTTCTTTTTATTTTTTTAAATAAAAATTTTTGATAAACTCTCTCTAATACTAATATTGTAATCAGTTATATGAAGACAAAAGTGTCCATATCTGTGCGATCCAGTTATTTCCATTAGGGAAAAAATTGAAATTAAAGTTAATTAAAAAATATTTTTAAAATTTTTATATATCAAAGATCAAAGATACTCTTTAAATTTTGCTGATTTAAAAAATACTTATTTTTAAAATTAAAAGTTTGCAAAATTACCGTTTGAAATGCATCTTAATGCAGCTAACCGAAAAAAAGAAAAATTCAGCTTTAAATCGGCCTAGTATAGTTACAAACCTAAACGTAAACATACAGCAATTTGTTTCCTCTTTAGAATTTTAGAGAAAGTACGAAATAAAAGTAAACAGAGTACTTACGAGTTGATAGCGATTGCCATCGAGCTCAAATGCAGCGTAATGCTTCTTCTCGCTGCGACCTCTGCCACTTTTTTTAAAAACCTCCCCGAGAAGTCTCAAGTCTGGGCCTTCATCTTCCTCATCATCCTCTTCTTTCTGTTTTTCCTCTTCCCCGGGCTCTTCTCCCTTGTCCTTGTCCTTGGCAGGAGGAGCTCCAGTAGGAATAGAAGTGAGGTGGTCGGGTTCATCGTCGCTGCTGGAGGCCATATGCGTTAACCGCCTCTTGCCCATTCTGCTGCTCGCTCCTCTTTCCCTCGCTCGGAATAAATCAATTTTGCTACTACAATTTATTTTTTTGGTTTTAAAAGGACCTCGCGGAACTTTGGGTGCTCCCAATAACGAGGTTGAGATCTTTTCACACGAGTGGAGAAACTATTAAATTATCCAATATAGACATGCCCTAAGTCGTCCGATATACAGATGCCCTCAGTTGTCTTGGATGTGCACCTCGTTTCAAATTGTCAGCTTACTATTAGTCAACTTACTATAGTAGTTATCTTTGGTCTATAGGACGTTCAAAATCTTCATTGGGTAGAAAAAATATTGTTCATTTTTCATTTAAAGGCATGGTATATGATTAAAATTTAGTATTGTTGTTGTTAATGAGATTTAAATTTTTAATAGATTATTCAATTCGTGAATTTCAATCATTTATCTTAATATAAGAGATGAGATCCCACTTCATTTTGTTTAAACTAGTGTAAAATTTACATAATTTTTAAGATATTTATTTATAATTGTAATATAAAATTCATCAATCACTCTTTACGTAGAACATCTAAGTTAAAATTGAATGCAATAAGTACAAAAAATAAATGATAAATATATTCAAGTTTAAAATTGTATGGAAAGTCGTTGAGGAAAGATGGTCAATTATCATCAGAAATTTTGTCTTCCACGTATGTCTTGCTAAGCAACTTCTATTTCGCTGACATAAGTATGTCGTGGTGGGTTTCTTTCTCATGGCAATAGCTCAGTTGGTTGTGAAAATACCAATTTTAGCATGGTTAGAAACGAAGAGCAGGTTTGTGCTCTTCAGAATTTTATAACTATGATATATGTATTGGGAGCAATAGGTATAGCAGTTCTGGAGTGATAAGTCGATCTGCTTTAAGCAGAATTTTGTAAGCTTTTATTATATCTTAATATTATCTTGCCTCAACGTGTTATCAACCAAAAAAAAAAATTGTAATGGTAGTAATCACATGTTGTGTCATTTTCCCTTAGATATTCACTAAAGGAGTTCAAATAATCATACAACGTATGGTGTGGATTCATTTAGAGGGCTTCCATAGAGCTTGGTGTATGTGCATCTTCTCGTTGATGGTCAAATGGACATGTTTCAACACAAGTAGAATAAAAATACTCTACCTCTTTTGAAAAAATAACAAACCTAGGATTTATTAACTCCAGGGTCTAGGGGGTAGGATCACAACTATGTTAAATCACTCAATAGTCAATTATGCTTTGTTTCTTCAAGGGGCCTTTGATTATTTGCAAATGTTGAAACAAGTTTATACTCTAAATGATTCTTTTTTTGTAGGTTTTTGTAGTTTTCGTCCCTCCTTTCTGATTTTATGATTTATGTTTTTATCATATTTTAATCTAGGACATTGTAAAAAATACAAAAGAGATTGAGTTTAACAAAAAATAAAACAAATGCCTTGATTTTATGGATTTGAGTTCTTATGTAGAAAATTCCAAGGAAATCATTTTAAAATCCACAATATTATGACCAGTTATGTTCAATCAATAATAAAGTAAGTGTAAACTCCAAAGGATTTCAAAGAAACAAAAGTACCTTCATTAAACTATTGTATTTCGCACACAACATTCAATACAAACTTAGTAACTCAACAAATAGATTTTTAATTCAATTATTCTTAGATTCCATAAAATTATAAAGCGAAAAAATTGATTAGTGCACTCTACCATTCAAAATAAAAAATCTCAGAGAAAACAAGATCGTTATTAATTTCAGTAGGACTATATGCACCAAAATTAGATCTTCCTCTTCATAATTCCTACTCTAACTATTGCTAAAAAAAAATACTATTCTACTATTGTCTCACAAAAGAGAAAAGGAGTCGGCCCTATACATCATGTGATGCCTCATTTTATAAGAGAAAATATAAGCTAAAAATACCTATTTCCATGAACCATATGTAGGTGTTCCTACCTTAAAATTACTCTAAAAGTAATTCTCTAACTCCACTTCTCAAAAGTTGATTCATGCATCCCATTGTATAAGTTCATGAATAATTATAAACTAACACTTTGACCATGCTTAAAATATAGGAACCACTTTACAAATTAAGTAGGACTCATGGTTTCACATCAAATCTTATTGAAATGGACCATAAAGAATAAATTAAATGCTTGAATGTTTGCATATTGCTAAAAATAGGAAACTTGCATTTGGCTAAATATTATTTAAATTTTACAAATTATCTCTTGGCTTTCTATATTTGTTTGTAGTCATTGTAATATTTCAAACATCTTTCCAATATGACTCCATCTAAACCATCTAGCATCTTGAGCCTAAATTTGAAGTCCTCAAATAGATTCCTAGAAAATTTTATTTTCTTCATTTCATCCAAATCTCTCTCAATACCGTTGAAATCTAATTTTATTTGTATGCACTGATCAAGTATATCTTTGTTGGGAGCCTATCTCATTTCCTCAATCCTATCTTTCAAAATATTCTTAATGTGATCCAAAGACTTCATTTGATGTTGCTCCATGTCTACTAATTCAAGGTTAATTACAATGCTCACAAAATCTTCAAAACTACTAATAGCTATATTTAGTTCCTCTTGCTCATCTAAAATTCTTCTTATACCATGAACTAGCATATCTCTTCTAAAGTATATCACCTTCATCGTATTCTCTACAAAATCAAATTCCTCGACTTGTAAAATTTCATAAGATATTAATTATTGAGGACTCATTTTATTTATCACCCTTAGCACAAGAAGATTCTTCTCATATAGTGTATCTTCATCTTTCATTACTTCTAGGAATTTTCACATAACTTGCTCTAAATGGTGAATCTTACTATACAATTTACACCCACAATCAACTCCTTTATATGTCTAGTCCCCAAATTTATTTATCCATTTTTCCATAACCTAAGCTTTTACCATCATTACTTGTAAAAAATTAGTTTATGTCTTAGAAATCAAAATAGATGTATCAATTGAAGTACCTTCTTGTTGAGCCATTAGAGTTATCAAACCCTTCATAAAATCTTTTATCTATTGCAACTAGGTTTTTAGCTCCTTTTTATTCTATTGGTCGTTATCTACCCTAAACTTCAAAGTCTCTAGATTCATATTTGAGGAACCAATTCTTTTTCTCCTATTTGCTTTCCAAGATTAACTAGTCTTGTGATGTCATCTCTCAGGCGTCTTTTTAAACCATAGGAGTTGTTATCTAAGAAATCCTTTCTTTGGTTTGGTACATTATTATGGCTTATAGAACTACAAGCTTCTTCTTTGATATTTCTTTATATACCATGGTTGTGATAAACTCCAATCCAAATGCTTCGTCATCATATTTTCTCTTTTAGAAAAATCTAGTTTTAGTCATGTTGGCCCTACAAACATATTTTGTACTGATGCATCTAATCCTAGTTGTTGTTGTGGGCTCTAAGGAATTTTTATTTTTTGACTTGTACCTCTTTGAGATATTTCCTTTTGTTGATTAGCCTCAATAGCATCCCCCCTTGTATCTTCAACTAATATTATTTTAGGTTAGGGTTTTGTTCGGCTAAAGGGATTGTGGAGTTCACAAAATTTTCTCTCCTTTTCTCAACTCTTTTGTAACTTCTTCCACCAACTTATCAGCTACACCATCCATCTTTTATTTATCATTTTTTATTTGTTCTAAGGTTGATGGTACAATGGTAGTAGGTGTTCCAAGTTGAGTTCTTTTAGGAGAAGTAGTCTCTTCTAAGGAGGAAGATTAGTCAAACCCCACAATTCAAACTATATTGGCTCTACTGAAGAGTGTTAGAGCTGGAATTACCATTTGTGGTTGTTAAGGGTAAACTTGTTGTAAAAGAGCTACAAAAAATTCCTAATACCATTGTTTCCTCTATTGGAATGTGTTGAGATGATGTTGATTGCTTGTTGTCATTGATGTCAACATATCTTGGTTGTGTGACCGATGTTCTATTTTTGTGCCTTGGTAATCCGAATTGGCTTGGTTTCGGATGTCGTGCTATAATGATCTATCTTGGGTTGTATTTGTCTTGGTCCCATTCCTCTTGTAACATAATGAGATACATTCTTTTGGGTCTGGACTGATCTGGTAATTGGTTGACGTGCTCCGACACATGGTTTGCATTGTAACTTGTATATTTTATTTTATGGTTTTGGATATCATGTAGCATGTTGATTTGAGTGAGGAGGCTATATATGGTCCACATTTCATTCCTCTCCACCACGGGAATGTTTTTATGGTGACCTATTTCAATTTGTGCTTGGTCGACTTAGAAATTATGAAATTGTGTTTGACTGACTTGGGAGATTATGGAAGTATGGAACAATATAAGTATAAGATGTTTTTGTTTGACGAAGACAAGCATGATGAATCTAAATTTGAATATCTAGACATTGTGAAGTGTGCAAAAGTGTATGACCAGAGGTAGCAGACAGTGAGATTCTATCTGGCGTCATTGTTGGTGATAATTCCTTTCAATGGTGAATTCCCTGCCATCATTCTTCAGGCAGTGAACCATTTTCTGTAGGTAGTGAGCCTTTCTCTTTTGGAAGTGAGCCTTATTGTATCTTTGGCTATAATAGTCGGGCAATGAGCCCAACCGGTATTGAGCCACCCTACAGTGAGAAACTTGGCAGTGAGACCTTATTAAAATCACCTTAATCGACGTCACCTTAATCAGTACTTTATAATTGAGAATTAGCATTCTTCGTGGTTTTTCCCTTCTTGGGTTTCCACATAAATTATGGTGTTCCTTGTGCATAGTGTTGTTGAGTGCTTTCATGTTTATTAATATCTAATTGATTTGAGTTTGCTCCTGATTGATTGAAGTAAAGAAAATTGTTTGATAATAATTGATTCACCCCCCCTCTTAGTTATCCAGATTGTTCAACAATTGGTATCAGAGCTTTGGTTCCTCGAAGAAGAGCTTAACCACTCGGGGTAGATCCGATGGTGCACAAATTGACAATTCCTGTGTTTGATGGATCTAATTACAATTTTTGGAAAGTGCAGATGAGAGGTTACCTGATCTCTCTTGGCTACAAAACTTGGAAAGTTGTTGAGACAAAATATTTGAGCCGACAAAAGGCGTTTCTACTGCAGATGAGATTTCGGCCTATGAGGAGAATGAAAAGGCAAGGTATGCAATATTTAGTGGTTTATCTAAGACTGAGCTAACAAAAGTTATTTCATTGGGCACCGCTTATGAAGTTTGGGAAAATTTGAAAGAACTCTATGAAGGAAATGATAAAGTCAAATTATCAAAGAAGTTGATAGCTAAGCGCAAATACGAGAACTTGAGGATGGAAGAAGGTGAGGATATAGCAATCTACTTTCAAAGGGTTGACAGTGCAGTAAATGATGTCAAAAATCAAGGAGGTACTCTGACAGATGAAGATGTAATGGAGAAGATCTTAATGACCCTATCAAAGAGCTATAGTGACAAGATCTCAACCATAAAGGAAGTTTATGATCCAAAGAAATTCACCAGAGAGCAGCTATTTGGCACCTTGACCGCATTTGAGATGAGAAAATTTGGAAAAGAAAAGGAGAAAACTGAAATTGCCTTCAAAGCCTCAAAAATAGAAGATGATCCAGATAGTGATAGTTTTGAACAGTTGGAAGCAAATTTCACAAGGAAACTGAAGAAAGGTACTAGCAATTACAAATGTATGTTACCTCTTAAATGTTTTAGATGTGGAAAGATTGGTCATTTAACAACTAAGTGTCTAGAGAAAGGAACACGACAAAAGTTCAAAAAGATCAATAAGAAGGCCTATTATGTCAATGAGAATGTTGGCATTTTAGATGATGAATTAGATCATGAGGATTGTTTGTTTTTTGGTTGAAAAGGATGAACCTAGATTTGATATCTCTAATATTTGTCTGAAATATGATGATAACACTGAGACTCCATTATTCATTAAGAGAAATAGAGATGAATGGTTGATTAATAGTGGATGCCCGAATCATATGACCGATGACAAAAGTAAGTTTGTGAAGCTTGAGAAATATGATGGAGGTTATGTTAGATTTGGAGATAAACAACACAGATTGTTGGAATTGGTTATATTACTTTTGATGGAAAACATAACACTGACAATGTTTACTATGTGAAGTGATTATATCATAATCTTTCGAGTGTTGGACAGATGTGCAAAAATGGTTACAATGTGGTGTTTTAGGATGATGGTTGTGAGATCCAAAATAAATTCAAAAATGTTATTGCAACTGGAAAAAGAATAAGTGAGAATATGTATCAACTGGAAGGAGCTACAAAAAGATACTTGTTATCTCAATCCAGTGACAACTGGCTTTGGCACCAGAGGATGTGTCACATTAACTTTGAAAATTTGGTAAGGATAAGTTCATCAAGAGAAGTTAGATATTTTCCAAGACTGACCAAACTAGACAGAACTATCTACAAAGGATGTCAAGAAGGAAAGCAGACCAGAGAAAAGAAGATTCATCTACCGGATTGTTAGACCTTGTACACACTAACCTTTGTGGTCCAACCAGAACAAGAAGCTTACAAGGTGAGAAGTATTTCATGTTTCTAGTAGATGATCATTCCATATTTACCTGGGTTGCATTTTTTAGAGAAAAATTAGAGGCGTTGGAAAAATTCAAGATTTTCAGAGCAAGAGTTGAGAATGAAACTAATAGGAGAATCAAGTGTTTAAGATCTTATAGAGGAGGAGATTTTACTTCTAATGAGTTCAACAAAGACTATGAAAAGCATCGCATTAGGAGACGACTATTTTCCCGAGACACCTCAGTAGAATGGTGTAGTGGAAAGAATGAACCAAACAGTTTAAGAAGCAGCTAGAACAATGATCATGGAAGCAGGTTTACCACAGGTCTATTAGAAAGAAGCAATACACACAACAGTATACACTCTTAACAAAGTACTATTCTAAAGGAAGTGTGAAAAGACATCATATGAGTTATGGAATGGAAGAGCTCCCACAGTAAAATACTTCAAGACTTTTGGAAGCAAGTGCTACATCCGGAAAGATGAGGACAATCTTGGAAAGTTTGATAGTAGAGTTGATGAAGGCATATTCTTCGGTTACTCTACAAAAAGTAAAGCGTATCGATGTTACAACAAGAGATTGAACAAGATGGTTGAAAGTGCGAATGTGAAAGTAGATGAAGATGCTCAAAGAAATCCTGACGGATATATTGAATATGAATTAGATAACCCAGATGACAAAGGAGAGAAGGATAAGGAAGAAGAAGAAGACTCTAAGGTATATATAGAAAAATCACTCTGAAAAATAAATTATTGGAGATAAGAACAAGGGAATTACTACAAGAAGCAAAGCAGCTCAAGAGCGAGTATTATTGTGCATACTCTCAGAAGAAACTAAGCTAAATACTGTGGAAGAAGCATGCAATGATCAGAATTGGGTGAAGGCAATGAAAGAAGAGCTTGATCAGATAGAGAAAAATCAGACTTGGGAACTTGTGCCCAGACCGGTAGACAAAAATGTAATTGGAACAAAGGGGGTGTTCCGAAGCAAGCTGGATGAAAATGGAAAGGTAATGAGAAAGAAGGCAAGACTGGTTTGCAAAGGTTACACTCAGATTGAAGGTATTGATTTTGAAGAAACATATGCCCCTATTGCCCAGATGGAAGCAATTCAGATTTTCTTGGCTTTTGCAGCTTTCAAGGATTTCAAAGTTTATTAGATGGATGTGAAATTTGCATTCTTAAATGGAGAACTAAAGGAGGAAGTATGTATTGAGCAACTAGAGGGATTCAAATCTGGAAGTGACCCGAATGTCGTTTGCAGGTTGAAGAAAGCTTTATATGGATTGAAGCAGGCACCTAGAGCCTGGTATCGCAGATTAGACAAATACTTGATTGGACAAGGATTTCAAAAGGGATCCACTAACAGTAATTTATAATACAGAACTCACTTAGATCATATGTTGATTATTGTGGTTTATGTTGATGACATGATTTTTGGAGGAAATGATTATATGTGCAAAAAGTTTGCAAATGAAATGCAAAAGGAATTTAAAATGTCTATGATAAGTGAGCTAAATTTCTTTCTTGGATTGCAAGTAAATCAGAACCACAAAGGAATTTTTATTTCTCAATCCAAGTATACAAAAGAATTATTGAAGAAGTTTGGGTTGGAGAACTCTAAATCAGTTTGTACACATATTGTTACCAGGTGCAAGTTGACAAAAGAAGATGAATCACCTAAAGCTGATGCAAGCATGTACAAATCAATGATTGGAGGATTGTTATATTTGACTGCCACTAGACCAAACATTATGTATTTAATTTGTTTAGCAACAAGATTTGAGCAAGAACCAAAGGAATCACATGTTGCAGTAAAGAGGATCTTTAGATATTTGAAGGGTACAAAAGATTTGGGGTTATGGTATCTAAAGGACTCAAATTTCACTTTGACGACCTATATTGATGTTGATTGGGTCGGGTGTGTTGATAACAGGTGGAGTACAAGTGGTGGAGCTTATTTCCTTAGATCTCGGTTGGTTGCTTGGTCAAGTAAGAAACAAGACTTTGTATCTTTATCTACTATTGAAGATGAATACATTGCAGGATCCTCATGTTGCACTCAGATACTATGGATGAAACAAACACTGATGGATTTTGAAATATATCATTTGATGAAACGATCTCAATCATGTGTGACAATACCAGTGCAATAAATATTTCTAAGAATCTAGTACAACACTCCAGAATAAAGCATATATCCATAAGATATCAATTCTTGAGAGAGAAGGTGTTGGACAATGAAGTAAAACTTGAATATGTACCTACAAAAGAGCAGATTGCAGATATTTTCAAAAAACCATTAAGAAAAGATACTTTTGAGTATCTCCAACAAAAGTTAGGGGTTCTGCCCCCTCCTAGTCTATAATAACATGCATCGGGATGTGCATTGGTCCAGGGTATTATATGCTCATTTTTATCTGGATCAATGTCTGGTGGCTTCCTCATAGGGGAGCAGAGTAAGTTTTTCAGGGGGAGTTTTTCCCTTTGTCTTTGATGTCAAAGGGGGAGAAGAAAAGAAGATAATATGGTCCTTCAATGACAAAGGGGGAGATTGTTGGAATGTGTTGAGATGATTTTGATTGCTTGTTGTCATTAATGGTTGTCATTGATGTCAACATATCTTGGTTGTGTGACTGATGTTCTATTTTGGTGCTTTGGTGATTTGGATTGGCCTGGTTTCGGATGTCGTGTTGTAATGATCTATCTTGGGTTGTATTTTCTTGGTCCCATTCCTCTTGTAACATAATGAGATACATTCTTTTGGGTATGGACTGATCTGGTAGTTGGTTAACATGCTCTGACACATGGTTTGCATTGTAACATGTATATCTTATTCTGTGGTTCTAGATATCATGTAGCATGTTTATTTGAGTGAGGAGGTTTTGTGTGGTCCATGTTTCATTCCTCTCCATCGCGAGAATTTTTTTGTGGTGACCTATTTCAATTTATGCTTGGCTGACTTATAAATTATGAAATTGTGTTTGGTCGACTTGGGAGATTATGGAAGCATGGAACAGTATAAGTATAAGATGTTTTTGTTTGATGAAGGCAAGCGTGATGAAT